>WEKX01025740.1:0-147417 GCA_013390025.1 Pitta sordida | reverse complement strand
AGAGCCCTCAGGGAGCCCCCACAGAGCCCTCAGGGAGCCCTCACAGATCACCCACAAAGCCCTCAGGGATCCCTCACAGAGCCCTCAGGGATCCCCCACAGAGCCCTCAGGGAGCCCTCACAGATCCTTCTTTTTTTTTTTAATATAACAGTACATTAAACATTGCCAGCATCAAGACTCCAGCACTACTTTCAACTTGGTGAATTTTTCACCAGAAACATGATTTTTTTTTTTTCCCCCTGTCTTACCGCCACTGGGGTTTATGTTAACGATTACCCAGGAGTTAGGAATGGCTGTTGTGGTGATTTTTTCCTTCCCTCGAGGGTCGTGGTCCCGTTTCCCCCCCCCATTACAGTGTTTTGTCAGGATGCCGTTCCACAGTCCCCCGCGCTGGGACACACACCCATCCACTGAAGAGAACCCAGACAGCCGCGCCTAATTTGGTCACTAAAAATTTCTTCGTTTTCATCTGCCTCGGTTTTCTGAAACGTTTTTTCGCAGGACGTGGTGGTGGCAGGAGGGAGGAAGCAGAACTGGAACATCCCCCTGTGCCTGAAGGCTGGTTAACCACAGCCCCGGGGGAAGTCCAGCCTTGCTTTGCTGTAAGATTACGTGCAGTAATCAGATTTTTCTTACATTTGATTTTTTTTTTCCCTGTTATAGCCCAGTCTATAGTAAAAATAACTTGTTAACGTTAATATTAAATGTCTACGTTTGACAGTCATTGTCACATGTTTACATGTCACACATTTATCTCAATGCCTGAACAAACACAATCGTTTTATCTAGAAGAAAAGAGAATATGCTCGATTTACCACTGATTTTTTTTTTGTTTTGTTTAAAAATGAACAAATACATCCTACTCTATTAAATAAAATCTTCTCAGAGACTTTCTGCAGGCTCCATGCGATTACAGGAAACACAAAACTGTATTTTGCCTACCAGTCATTGTAAAAAGCGTGTCCTTTCACAAGGTACATGTTTCAGGTAGAAAATAATCCAGGAGAGTTGTTTAGGTCTCTGATAATTTAGAGCAATAAAAGGAAGAAAAATTAAGGGAAGTTAATCGAGATCTCAGTGGGTAACAAAGAAAAGAAAACGCTTGTTCACTGCTCACATTCTGTCCCCGAGAGCAAGACAAGTAGGGCAAGGAAGAGATCGAAGAAAGAATCACTGCTTGTAACGCCCCATGTTAAATGTCTTCATGGAATATTACAATTAGTGGCCTTAATGAGAGCGTCAGAAAGAAATCACAGAGTTTTCACGCGAACACCTTTCCAGTTATTCCAGTAGAAACCATACTGCCTGGAGTCCACGGGAGGGCATCCCTGCTCAAGAGATCACCCACCAGAGACATCCACTGCTGTACAGCACCAGGCTTCCTATTTACCTTGCATTCTTTGTGAAAGCTGATACAAAACTAATTACTGAGGACCTCTTTACATCAATTTTTGCCACTAAGGAAACATGCTCCTACCATGCTGTTCAACGGGTCCAAACTGCCAAGATAGAAAAGGAATAATGAAGTCTGGGGAAAGAACATGAGGGGTGATAGAAAAGCATGATGAAGTCAAAAGTTGCTCCTATAAATATTTTATGCAAGCCTTCATATAAACACAAATTCATATCCTTTTAACTCGTTTCGATATGTATATTTTATGTCAGTGTGTTTGGCTTCCACAGCCATTCATTTTTTTAAATCAATTTAAGTCGTCACTTGGATTTTTGACAAGTTTAGGTATTTTTTTTTTTTAGTATAGTACAACCCTCTGGACTTGGGTCTGGTTTCAGCTTTCAGCAGACAGAGAGTATTTTGGAACCTGCAGGATTCCTCCGCTCGTGATCTTACTTTGGACACTATAGTGAATTAGCACTGGTTAGGAGAAGGGGTTTTGTTGAAAAAGATTGATTTAAAAGCGTTGAGAGGCAACTGGATAACCTTTTGCCTCCCTAAAGTTTGACCGTGACACTCCTCAGGATGAAAATCTCTACCTTGTAGAAATTCAAATGGAGAATAAAGCATGACACTCTCTTGTATCTGCTTAATGCAAAATAAGATATTCCACAGATAAAAAGGTAACTACAGAACAACCCACAGGAAAGATTTCTTCAGTAAGTGGTATCAAAGTTTATCTATTGAACAGAATCTTCCCTGGGCCCTTGGTAAGGGGAGTTTGCTGAAGACAGAAACACACCTTTGTGACGGGTGAAGCAGAAAGTCATCAGGGAATTGAATTTGCATCCTTTTCTTTGGACTTATGTTACCATTTTTCCTTAAACCCTGCCCTCCTTCCTCTTGCCTCTGAAGTTCAATTTCTCTTTTCCTCTTTCATCTTTTCACTCTTCTGTAATAATGGTTGATTTCCTTTCTTCTCTTCCCTGAAATTTTTTATGAAAGCTGGTCATAATTTGAAGTGATGGGATGAAAGTAAGGCAGCAAAATACGGTCTGAAAAGTCAAGGTTCTTGTGAAGGATCAAAGAACGTTCCAATGCTGTGGCAGATGTGAGAGGGGAGATCTTTCAATGTGTCTTAGTCTGAGACAGACCAGGATCATAAGTTTTGCCAAAGGAATACCTGGAGCCAGCAGCAATCTCAGCCACGCTCTGATCTTTTTCATCTGCAAATCTTTCATTATATATTTTCCAGTTAAATTAAAATCTACTTGCCTTTTTTATTTTTTTTTTTCCTTTAGCTATTCCTAGACTCCATCTATTTCTCATTCCACAGAAGCTCAGTAGGGTGGTTTTGTGGAGCTTTTGCATGAGTGACATTTAGCTTTGTTTGAACACAGCAGGAAGAGTTGTGCCATGAAGCTCGGTAAGTACCTGTCTGAAATTAGCTGTAAGACATCTGTGCTGTTCAAGAAATTTTGGAATGAGGTGGTGTGAAGTGAGACTTCCTAGACACAAAATAACAATCTAAAATTCCTACTTTTAGTTCAGAAAATCAAAACTTATCACAGTTTGAAACATGCTGGAAAATTGAAACAGACCGAGATTAACAGGAAAACCTTTTGATTATGTAGGTATTTCTTAATTAACAATTAGGACACTGAAAGATGTCAGGGCATGAGAACAGCAGGGTTTGGTGCTCACACTGTTGTTATAAAAAGATTGTAGAATGAGTGAAAAAAACAAACCCAAGATACAAATTATTATATTCCCCCCTGGTCCGTGAGCTATTGAAATACGTAATTCATTTTTTGACAGAGATCACTTCTGGTAAAAATTAGTTGGAGAAGTTCTATAAAGCTGCAAAGAATTGAATCAGGGTTTGGAAAGTGGAATCTATTATAAAATACAAATTACCACAGCCACACTCCTATTACAATTGCTCACATATCCTATCTCTTTTCAGTAAGAAATGTAACTTGACTGACCCAGAAAGTCAGGATGCCGACCTTCCAAGCCAGTCTATCCATCTCCATCTCTGTGCCAGCTGAATAAGGTCCAGAAATTAGCCAACAGTTCGTGGCATGACATAATTTTAAAAATGGATATGCTATTATAAGGAACTCATTTACAGCTAAATCAGATTTTCAAACAGTTGACTTTTCATTCTAGGCATGAGCTAACTGAGAATCAAAATTGAGAATCAGAATGAGGCATCAAGGATGTTGCAAAGCTGTCCCCTAGAGCCATGCAGTGTAATGGAGTGAAACCTGAACTCCGGGTAGAGAACACGGGTGATTTTTGTGATCATTTTTTCCAATTAAGAAAAAAAATTCTGAATCATGGAACAGTGCTCCAACTTACACGTACACATCTTCAGAGAAAAATTTACACTGCATGCTCAGCTGATATTCAGCTGTTATTAGTGTGGGCACATTACAAGCTATTTATTGAAAATCCCTTCCTGGGTGTTGGTCTCTCCACAAAATAGGAAAATGTGAAGGTGCTGTGTTTTTCCTCCATCACAGCACATTATCTTACTTTCCTGGCATTAACCAACGCATTCAACACTAGCATACAAGATTTCCAATTATTCTTGTTTATTTTTCCGTGCCTCTTTGAAGTGCTATAAAGGATAGTACTTACCAGGGAGAAGGATTTCAGTGGAAGCCTTGGTGGTGTTGGTTGTCAGCAGCTCAACATGAGCCAGCAACGTGTGTTTGCAGCCCAGGAAGGCAAACGAGGCCTGGGGTGCAGCAGAGGCAGCAGGGGAGGGAGGGGATTCTCATGGAATGCTGCATCCAGCTCTGGAGCTCCCAATGGAAGAAGTGCACAAACCTTCTGGAGAGTCCAGGCTGGGAGAGCTGGGAGTGTTCACCTGGGGAACAGAAGGATCCAGGGAGACCTTGGGACTTGGGACAAGGGATGGAGGGACAGGACACAGGGAATGGCTTCCCACTGCCAGAGGGCAGGGAGAGATGGGATATTGGGAGGAAATTCTTCCCTGTGAGGGTGCGGAGGCCCTGGCACAGGTTGCCCAGGGAAGCTGTGGCTGCCTCTGCATCCCTGGAAGTGTCCAAGGCCAGGTTGGACGGGGCTTGGAGCAACCTGGGATAGTGGAAAGTGTCCCTGTCCATGGTACAGGGTAGAACTGGATGAGCTTTAAGTTCCCTTCCCAGCCAAACCATTCTGTGACCTTTCAGAGATGATATTCCAGGTCTCTGAACCAGCTGTGTCTTGTTCTGCTGTTAATTCTTTCACCTGGGGAGCTGAGGATTCATGCAAGCACATCCTGCTAAATATCTTGCTTTCTGAAGGGGCTGCACCAGGCAGGAACAAGAATGGCTGCGCAGCTGCATGGGAGAAGCAACTAAGCAAAATTTGGAGTGATCAACCATCAGCAAAGATCCCTGCTGGGCAAGGGATCATGTAAATGCCAAAGCAAAAGGTGAACTCAAAAGACATATACATACTAGAGAATTGTTTACTAGCAGGTTGTTGTCAGTGCAACAGAAGTTATTACAAACTTCTAAGTTTGAAAAAAACAGTCTATTATGGCTCTTCACCCATCACTTAATACTGAGAAATTCAGAAATAACGTGATGATTGATAAAAACCAAACACAATTCTGGTATCCATTAACCTTGTTTGCAAACACACACTCCAGCCAGCCTTTGGCTGAAAACAGCGTACCATGATCCCTCCTACACAGCTATAGGTCCCACTTTGCATAAACCTCTGACATCAGACATAAAGACACCCAGAGCAGCTACCCCCCCGACCTTCTGATGCTGGATAGGTTCTAATTCACAACACAATTAAATCCACACAAAGCAGCAGGTTGATCTGACTGTAAAACCAAGAGATCCCACGTTAAACAATCCAGTTTTTCCACAGAAGGGCTGCAGGGAGTTCTATTAGAAACAGAGGAGTATGTAAATAAGCCAGTTGACCTTTGAATTTCATAAATAGAATCCAAACATCTTTTAATTTTATTGACTTTTTTACCTTTATAGACAGATAATGCATTTTTATGGCTTGTTCTGATGCCTATCTGGTTCCAATTAACCTCCTGGGAAGACAGGACAGCCAAGCTTTGTTTTTATAGATTTTGACATAATCAAAACTAGCAAGCCCTAAAAATTCTTTAGAAAAATATATTCACATTGCTTGATTTTTAGCATTTTTGAGTTAAAATTTCAGAATTTCCAGACCACACCTAGAATAAAAAGCACTGGGCTAAACTAAAGAGAAGGGAGTTTTAGGGGAGTCAAGGAGTCTCCCTAACAGTAAATTAGGCACTTGAATACCAGAGAGGGTTAAAACCCAGGCTGGACAAACATAGATACAAATATATGAGGCCCAGGAGGTTCATCTGGCAGATCCCAGAGGCTCCCTCCACCCCGCCTCTGTGTTCTGCAAATACAGTAACACAACATCCCACAATATCTCCAGATAATTAGTTTTAAATTGCACTTTCATCATCATTGCTCATCTCAAAATTTATGCTGTTTTACGAAAATCATTCAAAAAACCACAGGTTGAGATACTGGGAGCAAAGTGGACCCAGGTACGAATTCAAGAGTCTATACAGCAACTTTGCAGATAGCACATCCTGAAAAAAAAGTTCCTTTCCCATCCCATAAATATCCACTCTAAATATTTAGTAGGAAAATGCTGAATGGCAGTTTTTATAAACAAGTGACTATAGCTTTTACCGGAAAAATCAGTAATAAAAACAGAACCCCTTTTCACTATGTGCTAAAGCAATGTAGCTTGCTTCACTTTCCAGGAATATTTTTTTATCTGTTGAATATATGCTTAAATATCCATTTATAATTAAAATCTGATTATATTCATTGCAATAAAGCCAATGATACACTTAATGGGATGTACCTGCTCTTTCCAAGCAGCTCACTCACTGCACTGTCATATCAGCAAAGAATTCAATATGCCATCTGCTGATGTTTATGTATGAAATCCAACATAGGGAAAACATTTGTACTACGGGACAGGTTAAATAATTGGAAATGAAATTGCAAGATAAGGTGTTTGACAAGGTGGAGGGAAACTGCACAGTGAGGAAAAATCCATCCCCATGACTACTGGTCCTTCCTCCTCCCTGCTCACTGCTCTTCGCCTCCTCTTGGATTCCAGAGCTTGTTTTATTCCTCAGCAGCCTTCCTGCAGCCTGGCGGATTCTGTGCAGCTGGAAATTGTGGATCTGGGGGTTGTTTCGGAAAGGGAAGAAAGCAGAGTTTAAATTTCACCTCAGCAGCAGCAGATGGCTTTGCTCTGGATTCTGTTATACACAAGGAAGATGTTTTTGCTGGCTCCGTAAACACCAAAAGGGAAGAGGAAAATTGTTAAAGGCAGCGTGGATATGACTTGAATTTTTCATCAGGTAAGAAGTCAGAAAAATCCATAAAACTGTGATGAAAGTTACTGAAATGTATCTTGTAAATGACTATTTTATTCTGTATGTCCTATATTTAAAATGGAATGGAAAATTCCCTCCACGTGTTATCTGTGCAACACTTTGGAACTCAATACACAGTATTTGTAATTGAAACATTTACTGGTCTCCTTGAAGAGATGGGACTATTCATCTTTGCCATAGGTAAGAAAACACTTAGCAAAGAAAGCCTTTTTATAACTCATTTTGTTTTAGACCTTTCTTTTGCTTACAAACGTTTCAGTGATGTTTCTGCAGGTAAAGGAATGAAACAATGAGGCTGAGGGGTTTATAACAGTTTATGGTGTTAAACTCATGCATGTTTTAGGACTTGTTCTTTTTATTAAACATTTCAATTCTGATACCAGCTGTAGTTGCAGTTCGAGGATGTTGATTCCACTAACATTTGTTAGCTTTTAAAATGCCAGTGTTTATTCCAATATAGTTCAACGTGCTGCAGTAAGTACCAGAGTAACTGATTTTTTTAATGCTATGGCTGCTCCAGATGTTTAACAGGACAGGTGTAATTGTTTTATTGCCAAGGAAATGTTTAAATTGCCTTGCAGAATAGCATGTACTAGAGACTGCACTTTTCAACTCCCAGCACAAACCAAACAGAGAAAAGAAATTAAATTTCTTCCTGAGAACAGGACAGTGTAGATGGAGAGTGAGCCTAAAACTGATGTAATGAGTGAACTGTTTAGGGCAGTGCAGGGACTTTTCCCAAGGAGAACATTCCAAAGAAGCCCCACCAGCCCCCCTGGATTCTTGGGAGAGGACATTCAGCACTTGCTAGCAAACTGTGTTGTGCAACCATGGATAAGTAAGCAAGCTTAGCAAATAGTGCATAAAATATTCCGAACTTGGCTCAGCCTCGTGGCCTTTGAGTCCCCACAGCTTGTCCTGCTCACATAAAAAGCAGGAACAGCAGTTTTTCCTTGAAGGTGTCTGCTCCCAGAACAGCTCCCCTCCCAACACCTGATCTCTTCTCCAGGGCCAGGGCTCAGAGCTGTGCCAAGTGAACACCACCGGCAGGGCAAAGGAGGACGTCACCCCTGGGGCAAAGCAGCCAGACTCCTGACCCTCCCACTTCTGAGGTGTTGGTAAAGCTCATCAGGGCAGCAATTGCCGCTGCTGGGGGTAAATTTACCATTTACTGCCTCCTGTCCTCCCAGCACACACGTCCTTCAGTGTGACAGATCCAGCCAGGCATTAGTGCTGCTCCAGGGAAAAGGGATTTACAGTCCTTTCCAGGAAATGCTTCACAGTCCTTGTCCTTGCTCCTGCACTCATTAGGAGGAGAGATTTGGGAGGCTGGTGCACACACAGTGGTGTATCCAGCTCGTGTTCTACTCTGCTGGAGTAGGGACACCTGCAAGGGACCACAAAATCCATCAGAGCCACCAAAATCCCAAGGCTTTTGAGGCAGGATTGTACAGGTTCCCATGGCATTCCCTTTATGTAACTGCAGCCAAGCCAGGGGGGTTATTCAGGGATATTACAGGTCTTAATGTTGGCCCTGACCATGAGCTAAGTCACATTTGGAACATCAGGGACATAAATCTACAGTCACTTCCCACTTCAACATGAATGTGCTGGTTGAAAAATAAATTTTAATCAGAATAAAGGTGGTAATAGATGCTCCAAAGGTGGTTGTGTTGTTTTCTGGTTTGGGGTTTTTCTTATTCTTTGAGTGTCTGGGGACAAGCAGCTACAGAATTCCTAATTTAACCCTGCATTTGATGTTTAATCTTGTGCAAGCAACCAACACATTTTTTTACTCCTGAGGGATTAAATAATAGCAATCATTTCTATGAAAAGGTTGACAAATCTTCCACACATAAGCAGATTATTTCTAGTAATAATAAAACATCCACCTATTCCTTCTTATTTTGGTGCATCCTCCTTAACTTCCCACTGCTTAATTCTCCTTTCTCTACAGGCTCTCAACACTATTCCTAGGAGTGAAGAATGATCTCTTTCCAGCTAGTTTTCCACTAACTTCAAAGAGGAATTAAGGTGAGTTAAAGCTGAGTTTTGAAAGGTATATGTGCAGAACATATTTATTTTTAAAGTAACTCTTTTCATCCTTCTTTATTCCTTTTCCAGGTTGGAAACACCCTCTTTCTGGCCAGAAAGCTGGTGAGCCTTTGATTTAAGATTAACTTTTTCCCTTGGTGGTAAATTCAAACCCATCAAGATACTGTGCTGAACCTCATTCTTCCCAGTAATGAGAGTTCTATAACAGCAGGACTGTGCTAATATCAGATGTTTTGCTTCATACCCATTTGAGCTGGAGCTGAAAGGAGAATCAACTCTGTGTCTCTTGAGTACATGTTGCATTTAACTACAAAAAATTTGGGGGTGTCACTTGTCAAAGTTGCACAACAGCAAACACTGAGCAGGGAAATGAAACAACCCTTGGTAATTACTGACACAGAAATATTGTGTGTATAACTACAATGTGATCTTTGTTTGGATTACATTTCTCTCAAGTTAGATTGAGGAAGAAGGGCCATGCTATCTTCAAAACATCTGCAGAACAGGAAACTCCCTTAAAGGTATCATTCACAGAGGTGGTGAATAGCACCTGAGCTCCAGCACACAGAATTTTGATTAGTTCAGGAGGATTAGCTCACACTGCTTTGTAGTTGTAAAGAAAAGATAAGTGTGATGTCTAGGCTATCAATGTGATGACAGGACCCAATTCTCCTTTTCTGATAATACCAAAAGCAAGAGAGTATCCTCACTGGAATCCATTAAACTTTGCTAAATCTTCAGCAGGGTCAGAGCGTAAAATACTTTATTCTGAGAACCAAATTTTACCCACAACTGGTAAAAGAGGATTTGTGTGAAAACGCCCATACAAGTTTAATCACAGCTGCTGTCACTGCTGTTGCTTTGCATCACAGTCACAGGTCTGTGGCACTGTCACTGCAGAAAGGTGACATCAACCTCCATCCCCAGAGGTCCAGAATCCCACTAATAACCACTCGCTTTTCCACTACTGTAATTAATCACATTAGGTTTGCTCAAAATCTCAAAGACACCAACTACAATGATAGACCCTTAGTACTCACTGCTTTGAGAAGCTCCACACAAAGTACATTCTAAATAACCCAAGGTTTTGTCCATAGGTGGGGAGATGCTTCACGATGGATAAAGCCATTCAGCGTCCCAGCGAGATCCTGGCTAACCAAACTGTCTCTAACCTCAGCTATTCCCAGTTTTTGAACTTTGATACCTGCCAACTTTCCTTCCTTGCAGAATTCTTGCTTATCACAGCTTACACATTAGTCACACTGGTGGGGATTTTTGGAAATCTTTGCTTGATTGTTATAATAAAGAGACGGAAAGAAGCTCAAAATGTTACCAACATTTTGATTGCCAACCTCTCTTTATCAGATGTCTTGATCTGTATCATGTGTATTCCTGTCACAGTTGCATACACCTTAATGGACCACTGGATATTTGGGGAAACAATGTGTAAAATGGGATCTTTCATTCAAAGTTTATCCGTCACAGTCTCCATTTTCTCACTTGTGCTCATTGCTATTGAGAGGTACCAGTTAATTGTGAACCCACGTGGCTGGAAGCCCAACATTTCCCATGCTTACTGGGGAATCCTTTTAATCTGGGGGCTTTCCCTCGTGATATCCCTTCCTTTTTTAATATTCCACCAATTAACCGATGAACCCTTCAAACACCTGTCTTTCCATAGTGATTTCTACAAGAACAAGGTGGCTTGCATTGAAGCATGGCCATCTCTTACCGAGAGACTGATTTTCACCACCAGCCTGCTGGTTTTCCAGTACTGCTTCCCACTGGGGTTTATTTTCATCTGCTACCTCAGGATCTTTGTGTGTCTTCGAAGGAGGCGTTTTAAAATAGACAGGCTGAGAGAGAATGAGAGCAGGCTGAGTGAAAACAAGAGGATTAATATGATGCTGGTGTCCATTGTGGTGACTTTTGCGGCTTGCTGGCTGCCTCTCAATATATTCAATGTGGTTTTTGACTGGAACTACGAGGCACTAATGAGCTGTAATCACAATCTGGCATTTACAATATGTCACCTCGTGGCCATGATCTCAACCTGCATCAACCCCATCTTTTACGGATTTCTGAACAGGAACTTCCAGAAGGATTTGATAGTATTAGCTCACCGCTGCAGGTGCTCAGCATCACAAGAGGAATATGAAAACATTGCCCTTTCAAATCTGCAAACTGATGCATCCAAGGGATCTCTGAAGTTAACTAATCCCCAGGTGGATATATAAAGTAATCCAACAGCAGTTTCCAAAATTCTGTGGTTTGTTTGCAGATGGCCTCTCTCTGCAGGTCTTGGTCATGTTGCCACCAAGTTTAGAGGAAGCCTTTGCCATTTAGTTCAGCAGAACCAGGATTATGCTCCCATAGGCATATTCCTAACAGGTACTTCATGATAGTATTAATGCTAATAAACCACTTCCAAGAGTCGTAAAGATCAATAACAATGAATTATAACAAGCAGTATTGATATCTTACTTTTTTAATCCACAATTTCAGAGTCTCTGACATACCATTTTAGCTCTAAGGAATGTTTCCATTTCAGCCCCTGATGGGATGTTCTCCCCAAACACTCTGAGCACTGTGTTATTCCTAATTTCAGCAGCCTTTATCACAGTTTTTATTTTCCTGCCCTACACTGATCCCATCCCTGGTTAATGTACAGTTCACAGGCAGGTCACACTGTAAGGGAGGCCCTTGAAGTTTTCCTAAAACTCCACGCTCTTGATTCCAGCCCCAGCATGACATTGGCTTTGGTTTAGTACCAGTTCAGCCCAGACATTGTGTTTTAACAGGGGTCTAGGCTAGACTGAAATTTTATTTTTTCAATGAGCACTCGAGCAGGACCCATTTGACATATTGCAAATCCCAGTCAGATTGTCACTGTTCAAGATGAAATACACATTTAGCATTTTTCCTAAAAAATAAAGTTTAGGTCATTGCATTCCCTCTTACCATCAGCACTGGTCCTGACAACAGACCTTTCAGAATCTCCATTATCAAACAAACACACCATGAATTCAGAGTAAATTTTATCCCAGCTACTTACTCGGATTTCTCTTTGAGTAGAAAATTAGGTTTGCATTTTAATTTCAGCAATGTCTTTCTCCACATTTCTGAAGTAACACGAGGCCACACTTGAGCAGATGTGGTAATTTCTGTCCCACTGTGTTTGAAAATAGTTTCTTTGCAACACAGTGCAGAGAAGCCTAAAGGTGTAATACTGAACACAGCTTTTCTCAAACTAAAACATTTTAAAAACCACTTTCAAGTGTGGCCACAGAAAAATAGCCAAACTTATTCTTCATCTATGCTACAATGTCAGCCTAAATAATCAGTTAAGATTGGGTTGTTTAAATACAATACTTAGAACACTTTAGTCCAACAACTCATCTTGCTTCCTCTAGTTAAATACAATTAATTAACTTGTGCTGATAAAGCCCTTCCTTCTTTTTGAGTTTTTTTAACCCTTGTTTTAATGCTTGCACATAAAATTCCTTGTAATGTATCCTCCAACTTCAACAATTTACCAATGCCCCACTTAAAAGACTTAACATTCAAATTGCAATGAGTTCTTTGATGATTCAGCTGTGACAAAACTCACCTCAAGGTGAGAAAATTCTCTTGGAGAGGGACCATCATTTTCCACAGTCCCCCAGATTCTGTCAGGTCACAGTTCTCTTGCCACAGCATTACTTCAGCCTGTGCATCACTGCTCATCAGAGCTCTGTGAAAAAAGCCTCACAAGCTCTTGCAGGTACTCGGGATTGTCAAGAGCTCCCTGATTCACCCTGAGCAAAAAGAACTCACTGAAATCTATTAGTGCCTGAGCCCAGTGAAGTCATGAGGGCAGCCCTGCTCACAGGAGCCAGAATGGCAGAATTAGCCACAGGAATCGAGGGTCTGAGTGACAGGTACGGATTAGTTCGGGCATCATTTAGGATTCTTTTCTAATTAGGTTAAATATCCCACATGTGCATGAACCATAATTTAAACTTCTACCTTGTGCATCATAGGAACCAGGAGACAGATAAATAGGTGGAGCTGGTTGTCTCATCAGCAGGACTCCAGGGTGATAAAGTGATTCACCATCTTCATTGTACTAACTGAGAGCAAACCTGACCCAGGAACTTCACTTTTCTTGGAGGCTCCAGTGCCTGTACAGAAAGCCTTCTAATGCTGCCAGATGATCATCCACCGAACAGCTGATTTTAACAAATCCTGGTGCACACCTGCAGAGGGCTGGGCTATCAGCTGGATCTCCCTCTGTTTGGAACACAAATCTCTGTCTTCCTCTTGTTTAAGCACACAGGTTACAGCTTCAGGGCCCATGCTGGAAGCAATTTACGATCATGTGACAAACATGATTTACTCTGATTTTTTAATATTAGCCCAACAGTTCAAATTACTCTCAGTTCTCCTGGGCCTCAGATGGTATTTAATGTTTGAACCAGGCCCAGCTGAGATTCCCATGTGTGAGCTTGGCCTAAGTGCTCCCATCCCACTCTTCCCATCCCCTAGGCATGCCCAAGCATGCTTAGTTTCACAGTAGAGGTGGGTTTACTCATACCCCAAGTGGATTAAACGCAGCCACAAAATGAACACAGGTTCAAATTATGGGATGCTGATGGATGGTTGCCCTTTCCTGCCTCTCCCTACAATTGCTTGGGCAGTGCACATTAGACAGG
Organism: Pitta sordida; assembly: GCA_013390025.1. NCBI lineage: Eukaryota > Metazoa > Chordata > Aves > Passeriformes > Pittidae > Pitta > Pitta sordida. The sequence continues at coordinate 133,835 of WEKX01025740.1, read as the reverse complement.
CACAAAAAAAGAAGATTGCCTTTGCTTTTTGTAACACCAATTATCTACTCCTGACATCCTGATCGGAGCTAAGCAATCAGTTTTTCCTTCCAGTCTGAATCTTGGCATAAGAGGGTTCTTCGTTAGCAGCTGGGAGCTCTCTGAGCAGTCAGTGCCTCAGAATCAAATGTGAGCAGTAATACTTGTGCCTTGATTTCTTCTCATTTCTTCCTTACATTTTCATTTGACTCAAGTGCTTCTGCTCCATTTCTGCTCCGAGCATTCCACTATCAAGTATCTCCTCTTAATGCTGCACTTACAAAAATCATTGTTAACTGATGGAGGATCATGACTCTCTTGAAGACTTTGTGCTGCATGTTCTCCCAGTACATCCCCCAGCTTCATGTGCATCCTGATACTGAATTTCCAGGCAAGTCTGTAGGAGGGACCTGACTTTGACAGGAATAGGAACAAAGAGTAGTTGCTTGGTTTTTATGCCTCAGTATTAAGGACTCCAGCGTGCTGGTGATGTGTGTGACTGCAATATGCAGCACATGCTACTGGAAGATGGCTCAAGTTAAACTGAAAAGTCTTGCCCTGTGTTGGGTAATGCTGGTAACTCGATTTTCCCTTATTTTATTGGTGTAGCAGGAAGTCAAGATACTAACAGTCTTTCTCACCAGAAAGTTGTTGCTTGATCACAGAATATTCTGAGTTGGAAGTGACCCCCACGGATCATCAAATCCCAGCTGGAGGACTCTGAGCTCCCTCAGGGGAGCAGCAACATGGATTCAATTATGGAAAGCTAGAGGGGGAACTTGAACTCTCAAATACTGTTCCAATGTAAAAACAAACTCTTGGATTTTTTAAAAAAAACTTCATCAGAGCCTTGTTGAAGTCATTCAGTCATGTAGACCAGTATTTATAAACATTCTGTAAGTGAAGATGTCCTTCTCTGTGTGTGTATTTAATGGTTGACTGGTTTAACTACCAGCACATATAACTAGGTTTAGGTAGCTGGGAACTGGCATTCCTGGTGGAAATGGCTCCACTGAGCAGAGAGCTCGGCTGATTATTGACTGTTCTCTGTCTGTGGACAAAGGCAGTGCCAGTGCTGTGTGTGATTTAAAGACTTTTGCTCCCGTTGACTGACAAATAAATATTGCCCTGTGCAAAACTGCCACCGTGCCCGGCTGGTAAATTGTGCTGTCTGTGACTGGGGTAGGACAGTCCTCACACAAACAGGGTGCCCCAAGGTGGGAAGGATGGGCTCAGAACACACAGAACACGGCTCAAGGAATCAAAGGTGCTTGGGAGGGGATTTGACCAGAGCACAGATGTCCTGGGGAGCTGCTGACATGGTGGAGGCAAATGAGATGAAGGAGACACAAAGACTGCTTTGAGGAAGAGGAGTGACCTGCAGAAATGTTCTGACAAGCCCAGAGAGGTACAAATTACAAAAAGCAACAGGGTATGTGACAAAGAAGGAAAAAAAATTTTAAAAATAAGAATTGCCAGTTTGATAAAAGCAGACAGGAAATTTTTAAAGCTCAGGGGTATAAGGAAGAGGAGAAAAAAATTAAAATAGGGAGAGGAAAAGAGATTAAAGTGGACATAGAAAAACAATTCAAAAATGAGAGGAGGGCAAATTTACAGCAAAGCTTTGAGAAACCTCACAAGGACAGGTCAGACAGACTGCAGATGTACTCACTGGAACCTCATAGACTCCATAAATACAAAACAACATTGTCCTTCCAATTCTATGCTAATAAGACACTTAGAAATATTCCACAATGGCAGCCTTAGAATTATCTTGTCTACTATCACTCATTTTTAAACAAGGTTCCTTTGGTTTCCATGCAAATGCACTGACTGATGCCTTCTATTTAATTTCATTTTACCTCATTTCAGAGGCTTCTCCATTAGTCACAGGTTATTTACATAATGTGATGGAATTGGCACCTGTGTGGAGCCACTCTCCGTGCAGAATTCACTTCACTCTCTTGTCTAGTGAGGAAAACTTGTTAATTCATGGAGATATTAGGGCTGGAACACCCCATGAGGTAGATCTTCCAAGCAGGAATGGCTACTAGAGTCACAAGAAACTCCCAGAGTTTGGGTTATCTCTAAAGAGAATCTCTTAAACCCCCTTGCCAGCTCCATTTTGGGGTTGGAGGCTTCTGCAGTGCTTAATTCCATGAATCCAGAACCGCAGTGCTGGAGGTGGCTGGGACAGGCTCGGGATTCCCAGGCCCTCCTGCAGTGACTTCTCCTCCTCCCCAGGCTCATGGGGCACCCTGACATTTCCCAGCACAGTCAGATCTCTCTCATCCTCAACACAGGCAAACAGATTTTGCTATTAGTGAGCTACAAAATGTCTTCTCTGGGGACTAAAATCATGTGGGTGGGATAGTTCTGTCAAATGATTCCATGCTTTAATTCCTACCTTGAAGCCATCTCAGAGTTTGCCATCATTACAACCCCTGAGCCAAGCCATGACTGCAGTCTGATCATATTCCCGTATTTCCTTAAGTAGTTAATGGAAGCTGTTTAATCCACATCAGATGGTTGGGTTTGGGGGTCGGGGTGGTGTTTGGGTTTTGTTTGCTTTTCAAATAAATGCAACCACTGTTTTCTTATGCACATGAGAAGTAAATCTAGGCAAGAATAAAATTCAAGAAGCTCTGTGTGGATTGAACAAAGAAGGGACAACTACTGAGTAGATTGCAACAGCATATAAATACATATATGTGTGTTTAACTCAATACACTGGGGCAGCTCTCTGGGCTGTCAGAGGGAAAATTATATTTGAGCATCGTATCTTCACAGGACATTTTTGCAGAGACAAAAAGGCACAGGAAGCATTTAATATTTAACCCGCACAGGAAGGAAATCGTCCACATACACTCTGCAGCCGTGCCCAGGGAGGTAAGAGATACAGGCTGTCCTTGCAGGAACACAAAGCCATCAAGCACCTGAGATGTCAGCAGGGGCTGCCAGCCTCCTCCTGTAAGGCTTGGAGGACAGCAAATCATATGACACTCGTAATTTACTCATTTTTTAACAGTCCCTGGGACAGTGCAGGACAGGCACCTCACATCCTCACTGGGTGGCTCTAAGTTTGTTCTCTTTTGAGGAACTCCAAAGTAAAGGTCAGAGGGACCTCACCACACCCACAGGGTAAACCTTTGGGAGGATAATGAGTCAGTAAATAATCTCTTTTAAGATATCCAGGCTACTATTTCACTATTTGCAAAGAATACCTTTATCAGCCAACCCAGCAAGGCTGTCAGCATGGCATGTCACCCTATCCAGCACATATCTGCGCATTTCAGATGGCTTTAAGTCTCTTATTCCTTCCTGCTTTTTATTCCCAGATCCTTCTGACCATGGGAGCAGGTCAAGTTCTCACTTACAGCAAATGCACCGTGCACTCCTGCCCTGGAGAGAAATCAGACTTAGAGATCTCCTCCTTGGGGCTGCTGTCATTCATGTCAGCCAACACCAAATTCCTGTCTCAGGCAGCCTGAGCTTTCTCCTGAAATTGGCTCTCAGGGCGTGTGACCACAGGTGGCATCTGTCTGCAGCTCTTTGTCTCAGGTGGGAGCAGGGAAGAACTGCGGGAAATGTCACACTCCGTGGCTCTGAATGCCACCATCCCTGTCGGGGACTGTAAATGTGATCCCTCGAGTGATGCACAACCTCCTTCTAACCCCACGCGTGTCAGACAGAACCCCCAAAACCTCAGGCACACAGGGGCATTAACCATCCTTTGAAGTGCTCTTTATGAACTAAAAGCAGCTAAAACTTTGCCTGCATGTAGGCCTGCAAACAAAGGCATCCTAATACTGCACTGAATCACCAGCTGAGGCAGGGCAAGTCAAGTGACTGACTGGGAACAAGATTGCTGGTTTCTAATTAAAGATGAACTTGAGAGACTCCTTTAAAAATTGGCCACAGAATTAGTATTGAATCCAAGAGGAAAGTCTGAGTTGACTGAAAGGTCAACAAACCCAGGGAGATAATTACTGCTTGATGTTCCAGGAAACCCGAGCTCTGACACTGAATTTAAAAAAATAAAAAGCCTTTGATGGATGATAACAAAAACTTTCTTTCTTCCCATCTCCATCATGCAAACAGATCAGGCACAGAGATACTGAGGGCATTGTGCAAGAAACCCCCAACAATAATGGCAGTCCAAGTATCCTGTTAAACCTCACATCTTCACTCACTGAAACACACAAAAAAATCAAGTATTCCAAGGGAAAAGTAATTTTTTTTGTTGTTAGTATAGTTCACTTTGCTGACTAATCAATTCACAGAGCTTTTGCTTTGAGCCCTCACCTCTTTCTGAAGGAAAATATACAGCGTGATAAGATTTTAGGAGTACTCGAGTCATGTTAAAAGGCTGAGGTGAGCATTAAACTGCTTTCAGCGTGGTTTTGCATAGAGGGGATCTGCAGCAGCTGTACAAAAATCATCTGAGAATAGCAACAGCAAGTTATGAGCAAAACCAGATTACGAACAAAGAAAAATTATGAACAGTCAAATTAATATAATCAAGGGTTACTGTACATCTGCTGCTAAGAAATAATAGCTGCTTCTTTTTTTTTCCTTGGAAAAAGCTCAAAAAAGCTCAAAACCCTCAGCTGCTATTTTAATAATTAAGTAGAATTAGAAAATATACAGAATGACTGAACCATTGAGGATGTGAAGGGGCCTGGTGAGGTCATCGAGTCTAATCCCCCACGCCCCGTGAGATAAAACGCTTTTTCTGAAGTATAATTATAAATTTACCTAATTAAAGCTTCAGCAGAAAACTGCTCCTGGAAGAGCTGCCCATGGAGGGGCCGTGTGGGGTTCTCACTGCTGACCCCTTTGGGAACGTGCTGCTGCTCCAGTTCAGCATCTCCCCACCCTGCAGGACTTTTTTGTCCTCTTTTTTTTGTTCGTATCGCTGACAAACTGGGAGCTGAAGTCCCTCAGAAAAACTCAAATCCCCCAGTGGAGGCCACTTGAGCTGCCAGCAGGAAGGCAGAGGTGAGCAGAGGTGCTGTGGAGCTGCTGATGAACGAGGCAGGAGCTGCCATGTCTGGGCAGATGTGCAAGCAAAAAGTAATTTTTTTCCCTCTTTTTATTATTTTTTTTTTTCACTCAATAGCTACCAGGGCTGAAATCAATAGAAATTAGTTTCCTGCCCACTTCATCTGTGGGGTCCTGGTGGGTTTGGAGGTTAATATTTCTCTGCATGGTACAGATAGAGGAGACCAGCCATTTATATTTTATACTAAATACATTTAGAGGATTCTTGGCAAATTTGGTCTTCATGAATTATGTGTCAACTTTTTATAGTGGCTTCATTTGTTTTACCTGGAGAGCAATCGAGCTGCTCCCCAGGGCAGGTATGTATTGCTCACACACCACCTCTAACAATGAGATTAGAACGGTGTTTGTTCTGAAAAAGCTGCAGCCCTGGGGCTCAGCATTGAAATGAGACCTGAGCTGAGCACACAGCCTGGCCCCCAACTCCAGCCTCATCTTGGACAGGGCCATGCTCGCCATATGGTGCTCCTGCTATTTCTGGCTTCCCGCACTGGAACTGAGATGAGCAGACTTAAAAATAAGGCTTTGAACTGAGCTGTGCACCCTTCAGCTCATCCCTTCATTGTACAGGTTCACATTCCTTAAACCTCCTTTTTACCCACATGGCTTTCCCTCCTGCTCTTCCTGCCAACCTCTGTGCCTGGCTTTGAATTTGCTCTGATATTATTTACCCAGATGGAAAGAAAACATATTTACCCTCTAAGCAATTAAATGAGTCCTCCACTCCTTGAAAACCTCTTTCCACCATTCACCCAACAACCACCATGGGCACAAGGTGCCACTTCTGCAGCACAGACGGACAGGGACAGACAGACCTCCCAGCCCCATGCCCACCCCTCTGGGCACAGCTTCCATGGAAAATCTGCTGGAAAGCCAGGTACTGAGCACTCTCTCTTATCTAAAGTTCCCCACATCCCAGTGCCATCTTTAGGTAGCACTGAAAATAAAATAACAGTTTACCTAAAGCATTAATTTCTCGATAAATTGTTCTAAAGAATTCTTGATAGACCAAATGCTCCTTTTCAAAGCAAATTACGTGTTAGGGCTGTATAAACCCCATTCTGAGGGTAAATACCAGAGTAAAATACTCTGCTGCTCAGCATTTAATCTCCTGAGTAGTTTTAACATCTCAGCAGTCATCCTCCTGCAGAAACGAACACTTTGCAGTCCCAGTCAAAAAGCCTTGAAAGGCTCCAGAATTCCCAGGGGGTGACAGAAGTACAAAGGAATCTCCTTCCCACAGCAACGAAATTTCCTTAAATCCCCACAGCTGCCACCAAGACACAGACGCAGCACTCACTGCAGTGCACTGAGTACATCAAAAATGAACCTCTTTGGCGTGCAGGATCAAGGGCAGGAAATGTGGCGTTATCTGGTTATGGGGAGAGGAAGGTTTCACCCAGGTTGAGTTTCCAAACTACATTTGGGGAATGGATTCCTCCTGCCTCAAAGCTCATGCCCCATTTCTAGAATCCTCCAGTGCTCAGCTTGTGCTACCTGGATTTTCAGCTTCACTCTCCCTCCTCCTCTCTGCCCTCCCTTTCTTACAGGGAAAAACCAGACATGCCATTTCTCACTGGACTGAGCAAGAACATCCACATTATTGCAACAACCCAGCACCAGGGTTTAATAGTGTGTAATGCAAGTGAGCCAACCAGGACAATGAAAATCAAAGGCTGGATTTTGGGAGAGGGAAACAAACAAACAAAAACCCCTCAAAAGAACAAAAAAACCTCCGCAACAGAACAGCAATGAACTTTGGAAATTTTAGCAGCTGTAGCATCCACAGCAAATAAATTGTTTCCACTCACTTAGGGCATTTTTTAATTAAAAAGAGAACAAATAAAAGGTATTGGGAATTAAAGGCTCTGTGTATATATAAAGAACCTGAATTTATGAAAAAATCGGATTTTTCCTTTGCTCAGTCTTGTAAAAAAGGAAGAAAACTATCCAAAAGTCCTTCCCCATTTCACTCTTTTATTGTATTGACATTTTGTCTTTTTATCTCTGGAAGCTCAGTCACAAGGGCTGGGGGAATTACTTCAGTCCATAATAATTACTTGTCCACATCATAAACCCATTATGGCACAATTTGTCATTATTAGCCATCCTTGTTTGGCCAAGGCAGAGGGTTGTCTTGGTCACACCTGTAGCACAGGCTGGGTTGGGCCACTCAGGTAACACAGCAAGTACCTGCACAAGGCACATCTTTATCTGGTAGAATCGCCCACTATTTTTATTTAAAAAAGCAGCAAATCAACAAAAGAAGGAGTGGTTATTTTACTGGCGTATTTCCTGCTATGCTTTTGTGGGTACAAATTGGTTTTGAGTTGCAGCAAATCAAGGCAGTATCATGCTTAGATTGCATCTTATTAATTTTTCATACTGAAAACCTTCTCATTGCCAGATGGTTGATATGTGGCCATTTAGAAAGAAGAAGGTATCAGTCAGAAAAAAAAGACAAAATCCTCAGCTTTGTTCGCTGAGCTCCTTTTTTACCTGTGGCCTTGCTAGACCAATTGTACTGCACACCCTTGAGCAGGGAAGTCATTGAAGAGAAACATGAATCTTTATGATTTTAATGTATCTCTCTAGCCTTCAGGATTATTATCTTTACAAGCCATTGCTCTCCAGGGTAAAATCCAAAAGCACAGACTATTAACTCTGGAGCTCTCTCTCACTGGGTCAAGAGATCTCTGTATCATCATCCAACCCGGGGCCGCTGGGAACGATGCACACGGAAACCTGGAGCCTGGTTCTGCTGTGGCTCCTTTTGTCACCTCCAAGGCACATCTTGCTGGCCCAGGAAGAGCATCCCCACCAAGACAGGGAGCACTGCCAAATCCAGCACAACCCTAAAGCCCTGGATGTCAGTGGCTGTGAGGAGGAGCACAGCCCCATCTCTCTTCTGCACAGGTGAAACCTGGGCTTCCACCAGCAGCAGTTCTGTGCTGGTTGTGCTGGCTGCCTGCTGGGTAACATTTGACAGAATGTCACAGGGAAAGGCAAAAAGTGTTCCCTAATTATAGTCCTTCTGTTGTTCGACTCAGGGGTTTTATTGAAAGAGAAAAAGCATAGAGAGCAGCTAATCAGCTGCTCTTAACAAATGAAGGTCTGGAGATTGATTTTTCAAGTGATTAGTGGTGCAAACACACATTTTCACAACTCAGAATTTTTGCTTTTTTTTATCCAACAGCTATTTTCATTAACCAGGAAAGGAACAGAGAGGGACAGTTGAGAGCCAACAGCAGCCTCAAATACCCCAGCACACCGATCTAAAAACCTGTACTGCAGCTTTGTTTCCATAGCCCCAAGAGCTTCAGAGCTTCCACATGCAGCTTAATTAGAGGGAAATTCTGTTGCTCTACCTTTGCATGTAGGATTCTTTCAGGACAAAACATCACTTGCTGAACAAAATGCCATTCAGCTTCGCCCCCCCAGCCATTCACCCTCTCCAGCAGAATTAAGCTCCTGTGCTCCAGTCAGAAGCTCCAATGACAGCAGCTGCCAGCAGCCTGTGGGCTGAAATAGGAACTGGAAGGGCTTAGAGACAGATGATAGACCCTGAAGGGAGCTGACAATGAGCACAGTGGCATTGAACAGCCTGTACATTTGCTGTGCCTCTTTCTGTATGTGCCAGTCCCTCGAGGTGTGGAGCACTTGCAGCCTTTGGCACAGCTGGGACAGGGAGTGACCAGCACTCACCAAACACACCTCCAGGTAAAGCCAAGCCACAAAACTGGCATCAGAACTGTGTAAATCAACAGTTAATTTAAACCTCCAAAAACAACAATTTTAATAAAATTATCAGTAGTCTACTAGTCATTGTCTAATTTTCTGAAGGCGAAAGTCAGGCAGGGTTTTTCTTGGAGGGGTCTCACAAAATCCCACATGCCCCAACCTCCACTTCCCAGCCCATGGCACTGACAGTGGAATCAAGCCCTGGCCACAGCCATGTGACAGTTTCCTGACCCTGACCCCTGGATGTCACCAGACACTGGTGCCCTGCGTCCAGTCAGGGATGTTTCTCCTCTCCCTCATGTAGCTTCAAAATCATAAAAGTGTGAATTAACACACACAGGACCCGAGAGTAAAGGTTGATATGTCGTGCCTACACTGGCTCAGAGACAATTTCACTGCAGTTCTCAGTGGAGTTAATTCATGCACTGTAGGCACATGGTGTTATCAAGGTATGAGAAGGAATGCATTACATAAATAATATATATGTATTTATCACAAGGAACAGCTGAGACCAATTTTCATTCTTGCTTCTGCACTCAGGTATGTTTTGTAGATATTTTCCTTCAGCAAATGACTAAATCCATCACAATTAAAGTAACACAATATAATCTTTCCTTTGATTTAATTGCTCCCCTTCTGTCAAACATACAAGCTCCAAATACATCCAAAGCGATATTTAAAATAGAAAGATTATTTTCAAAATTAGCACAAATCTCCTAATGGCTTCAGAATTACATGCTGGGAGTCTTGCAATGCACTGGGTTTTGGTACTTAATTTTAAATGATTTCCAAGGTATGCCAGCATGAATCTGAGCTGATATTTCCCAAGGAACTCTAATGGACTTGAGTATTCAAATCCCTTAGAAGACCAATCTTCTTTCCCATGTGCTGCTGCAAACAGCCTCGTCCCCCCACGTGCTCAGGGCAGAGCGGCTCCTCTCAGATCCACAGCCCATGGAAGGAGCAAGCCCTGTGTCCTCACAGCATCTACATCTTGAATACTGACACAGCTCAGGGGCAAACCCTTGGGGAAGGTCACAAACGACATCAGAACAAGGTACCAGGGAAAGACACCAAGGAGAAACTCCGACAGTGTCCATTGCTTTGGCAGAGCCATTCAGGGAGAGGCAAGGAACAGCTACAAACCAATGCCACGTGTCCCAGGAACTCTGCTCGTTGCTGCCTTGGGCAGATTTGACCTGACACCTTAAAAGCTTTCACTGGTAGTTCCACGAGCTTGCCCCAGGTTAAGCACACATACAGAAGTGTTTGTTAAACAACAAGCCAGAGCTTTGGCACCCTCCTGTAACCACGGGGCGAGTGAAGAAGAGCAATTCAACATCACCCCAAATAATGAATGCATTATTAATTTCTTTTTTCTTCTCCTGTCTTTCATCTCCTGTCTTTGTTTTCCACTCCCTTCCCTTGCTGTTCCTGCTGAATGTTTAGTTTCATGTCCAGGCTCTGCTGTGGAGAACTGACAGGGCTGAGGTTTCTTAGGCTAAGAGCTTGTAAGATTCCTAGGCCAGGTTCAAACAGGGACTACAGCTCCTGGTCACTGCTGCCACACACCCAGACATGGTCCTGGCCAGGGCAGCTGACAGAGCAGCTCATCCCAGCCCACAATTCCACCAAGATGCCACCTGTCCCAACCCCTGAGGGTGACTCTGTGCCCACCTGGGCAACAAGGAGCTCTGTCCCATCCAGCAACCACAAACCTTTTACTTGTTTGGCGACAAAACACAAGGCACCCAGGCCGCCTATAAAATTGCTTCTATTAAAAAGAAAACAAGAAAACACTTCTCCTATAACGTGATTTTTCCAGTTAAATGCTCAGTACTACATATTTCACCTGCTCGGACAGCAGCTGAGGCTGTGCTGGAGGTACCTGTGGATGCTGAGCAGCTCAGAGTGCTGGTGCCATCTGCTGTTCTGGCAGGCACAGGAGCACCGGGTACCAGCAGCACACAAGGAAATAACTTCATTAATTCAAGGAAAAGCCTTCAGATGCCCGAGGGTCTCCAGTGGTAGTTTAGGGATAAATGGGGTTTTTAGATGAGATTTATTTACATGGGAAATATTAAGTCCTTGATGCTGCATGAAATTAGACACAATGCCCTTCTAGAAGCAAGAAGTGGGATAGAAACAGAAACAGACATTTAGGGTGAAGTTACTTTTAGCTTTGGCTTAGTTAGTTGTTTTTAGCTCCTCAGCCAGGAGCTTAACTCCTGCAGCTCAAAAATTCAGCCGTCCCGAGGAGAATGGCACCAAGCTCTTTTCCTAAAAACTTTTCTACTGTTTAGGACACACACCACCAGCTCCATACATAAAACCCAGAGAAAAAAGTACCAGCCTGCTCTCATCCAGCTCCTTCACCAAAGGCACTTGCAGAGGCTCACAATCCCCATCTGGAAAGCTTCTCAAAATGCCCAGTTTGCACCCGGACCTGACACAGACAGCGGGTCTCAAGACACCAGTGTGATCTTCATAAGGGAGGATATTGTTTGGCTGGGTGACAATTCAGCTGCTTTGTATGAGAATTGTTTCCTCTGCCCTTCCAGAGAGTTATTTATACTGATGATTGGGCTCTGCCTTAAGCACTTGAGCCTGCTGTCTAGCCAGAAAACAGGCTTCCCACCAGATTCTGTGCCTCTCCCTGCTCTGAGCCCTCCCCAGTCTCCGAACACTGACACGAGCTGCCACACACAGGAGACACAGCAGGTACAAGGCAAGGTCACTTCTGAATGTCCTTGCTCGTGGGCACTAAATCTTGCAAACTTGAGGGCCAGAGGTGCTGGTGTGTCCATCAAGAGAGCTGCAGCTGTCGGGATGGCATCCTGAGCACGCAGAGGGAGCTTCTGCCAGAGCTAAAAACAGCAGCCTGGGCGGCAGGAGCCGGCGATCCACGCGCTGCGTGTCCTGGCAGCTCTGGCTGAGGCACACGGAGTGAAAAGGCTCTGCCTGGAGACATCTTCTCAGTAATTTAACTCCATCTCCTGAGCACTGAAGGGAAAACTCAGCTGCAGGAACCCCCTGTCAGGATGGGAAATGGAACAAGGGAGTGTGATGAAGGCAGTCGTTTCTGCTTTAGGCTACTCAGGGAAAGGCCAGGATGAAAGGTTCCTCTCTGGAAATATCTCAGCTGTAGCTGCATAAGAGCAGGACCCACACCCACGGGGGGACCTCATAGAAAATTCTGACCTGTTCTGCAGAGCTGTGTCGTGGTGCAGAGCCTTGTCAGGATCCAGCTGGGGGGCACATCAGTGCACTGTGTCTATAGATAACAGGCAGGGCAAGTGTCCTGCCCAGGGCTGGCAAACATCCAACAATGTTCACCACTCCTCCAATCCCCTGTAGATAAGTCTGTATTGCCCAGATTGGCACAGGATTAAGTTACAGTGGAAAATACATTAGATATGTCAAAATAACTGAAATTAAACCCGAGGGAATGCTGCCAGAGAGCAGCTTTAGGAGAGCTGCAAGAGCACCCAACAAAGGGGTGCCTGAGGCAGCGCCTTGTAACGTCTCTATTGCAACACTGGGAGTGAACTTTAATTTGAGGCTTGCCAGTCTCCCCATTAAAACACTGTTCCTGGGAGTCAGCATGTGGAGAGCAAGCAGGCACCTCTGCTAGGTTGCTCTCAGAAGTTAATACTGACAGATGACCGTGAATATCTGCCAGCAATTCCACTCTGTTATGTAGCAACACAGTTCCAAATTGCTCATACTCATCTGCAGCCCTTTTCCACCCCACTTACTCAATCCCTTGAAGTCTGCAAATATCCACCAGCATAATGTAGAAGATTCTTTGGCCAGCGTGGTCAGAGACAATCTGAATTTACAAGATACCCACGATAAGCACCCAGGCCAAAACTGCTGATCTCTCTGGCTCAGAGAGAGAACAGCCGCTCTTAAATGGAACAGCAATGTCAAGAGAAAGGTCAAACATGTGCTATTGTCCAAACACAGCCCTCTGATAAACCTGCATCGCTCCTCTGAAGGCAGAGGAACCACACCAACCCAAGTCTGGGATTGGAGCAGGGCACCACTAAAGATGAAGTGAGACCAGTAGCTGCTGGTCTCAGACTTGGCCGAGTCTACTGGTGAGTCCAGTTTCAGACAGGTTTGACTAAGTGTAACCAGCCAGACTTGGCCGATTCTACCAGTGTTTACCACCCACGTGGAGACCTCAGTGGGGGAAGGCAAGAGGGAAGGCTGGGCAGTCTCCCAGCACAGCTCCCAGTCCCTCCAGTGCCCTGGGACCTCAGGCAGGCTGGGACATCTCCTACCACTGACACCTCTGTCAGTGGTGTCCCTCCTCTGCTCACCAGTGATCACATTTAACTTGCCATCATGTCCTCTGCACTTCCCTGAGTCTCTCTCAGAGGAGGAGCCCTGGCTCTTACCAACAAAGGGCACCGGTGCCCTCAGACCCCTTGTCACACAAGGCTGTCCTGGCACAGCTCAGGAACTAACCCCAACGAGGGGAACACCTGCGGGGGCCTGACAGCTTCTCTCTCTCCCAAAAGTTATAGCACGGCCAAGCTCTCTCATAACATGAACACCAGCTTGTGCCCAGCTTCATCGTGAAAGAGTGGGAAGATGTGCTGGATTTCCTCAAGGACTGAACTCAACTCTGAATCCAACAGAATTAATTCAGTTTTTACTGTCTGAACTACCAGCTTGCCAGTGAAGTTTCTCCAAAGGGCAGGTCCATTAATTTTCACACTGAATCTATTTGTTACCTGTATTTCTCACTCTGAATTTCCTCTCTTGGAAAAATAAAAAATTTTTTAAAAATTAAAATCACTACTCATCTGCCTCGGAGTCTGACATGGTATAAATTGAAATGTCACTTCAGAGGCCCCTGTCAAAGCACTTGAGGAAGAAGGGCCCCAGCATTTGTGGCCTTTGCACCAGCTGCTTTTCCATTTTGGGAAGGGTTTAAGATGGCTGGAATAGTCAGTCTCTTCCCACCACCCCTGCATTCAAAAGTTTGTCTGATAATTTTGCCACCAAGAGGTGAATAATAGTTTGAATTCCTCGGGCTGGATTGTGTAGTAAGGGGATCCAAGTAAATCCCATTGATTTGTGACCAAGTTGCTTGTCCAGAGGAGGGGGAGAGCATCCCTAGACAATAGTCTGTGCTGGAGGGCAGGATCCACCGACCCTCGAGCACTGATGGCCTTCATACAATTCACAGTGACACAAAAAAAATGCTCCAGCCATTAATAACAGTGCCAGGAGAGATGCTTTAGCCAAAAGTAATTTATACCTTTTCACACAGTTTCTGGCACACAGCATGAATGCAGCAGGAAGGTAACCAGAGTTTGGGAGCACAGGGATCTCCACATACCCTCCACTCCAGAATTTCCCTCATTTCTGCTCCTCCCCTGCGTGGTACCTCACTGAACAATGCACTTGGCTTGAAATTTAAGTGAGTAATGGCTCTGTACCTGTGCCATCCCCAGGACATCACTGCAGCTCCCCTGAGCTTCACACAGCTCTTGCACCAAGGCTGGAGCATGGAAACCCCAGACGGTCCAAGCCAGGTGGCTCCACCAAACCCAAGGAGCCTTCCTCAGCACTTGGGGCAAGCTCAGATTTTCTTTATACCCCAAGGGAATGGGAAACTCTTTACATTCCAGATCTGTATAAGAGAATCCTGCTTCTATTAAAGTTTTTCTACTCTTGTTTTTCAATGTGGAGAGCCACAATCGACCTGGGCTGGCATCTTTCCAGGACTCAGGACCTATTAGCATTTCAAATTATAAGCACCTACAGATCTGGCCACTGTTGAATCTCACAGAACTGGACCTGTTTTGTTGCAGCAAATGGTGCCACTCTATTGATTTTCAGATAGGCTGGAGGGAATAAATTGCTGCAGTTTATTCGCATACAGCTGACATTCCCGCCATGCCATCACTCACAAGCAGGGATCTGAACATTAGAAATGTAACCCACCACCCCAGACAGCCCTCAGACCTCAGAGGGGAGCTGGTGCAGAGGAGACTTCCCACTTCAAGACTCGGCACTGACTCAAGCTGCTGGCAGCAAGAGCCCCAAACCCAAACTGATGGCTTACAGAGGTGAGTAACACTTTAATTTCTAGAATACTAATCATGTTCTCAGGATGCTTGAGGGCTTTTCAGGGGTGGGGAGAAGAAGAGGCAGGGATATGATTTTTGATTTCAGATAGCAGCATTCCCCTGGCTGGCACACCCAGCCCTGCTCTCACCTGTAGGCTCATCAGGGGTGGTCATTTGAGCAGCCTGGCAAGGCAAGAGATCCAACCCAAGGCTTGCTTGGCTCAGCCCTCCTGCCTGTAAGAGCTTCTCTCACCTTGCACCCAGGAAGCCCAGGCAGGCTGTGGTTTGCAGAGCAAGAGAGGATTCCACTGCCAACCAGAGCATCCCAGCTGCACAGCACAGGTACAGGGTGGGCAGCCAGGATGAGCTCTGCACCCCTGAACATCTCACTTCGTCCATGAGGGACTTTGCAAGCAGCCAATTCAAAGCTTCATGTAGTGAGAGAAGAGGCCTGGGCCCCGTGGTACAAGGAACATCTGGCCCCTTCTCTGGAGGTTTAATCAGTGGAAAGAGGGGCCGAGTGTGGATGAGAGTGTGGGGGTTTCCAGCTCCAAATGACAGAACAATTCACAGTATTTCCTCAGCTCAGGGCAGGACCTGCCTCTTCAAAGGAGGTTTATTCCCTCTGTTGCCTCGATAAAAGCCCTTCCTTTTTATACTTTGCTTTTCAGTTATATTAATCAGTAGATTTTGGGTATCCAAGAGCTTTGTCCATAACACTTTGTTATCTCCTAGAGAAATTCCTCACTGCTGTTGCAAAAGGTAGCCAGAAAATTCAGTGGTGAGTCTACACTACCTGAGAGAGGAACTTTGTCCACTTATCACAAATACTGTTAACAAGAACTGCAATTCCCCTCTACCTCTGTTGCTTGTTTAACCTCTAGCATTTTAAATTATCAACTCTCTAAGCAGAAAGAAACTTTTTTTTGGCAGGGAGGGCAGGCGGAGACAAAGCCCTGGCTCTCCTGCACTTCACACTGCACACATGCCTTCATGTCACCATTTCCTAATTTCCAAAGGCTGCCGAGGGCAGGGGACAGCCCCTTGCTGGGTGCCAGGGCTGCTGCAGGCTCTGGTTGCAGCACTAGCTGGAGTTCACAGCCACCTGTGGCACAGGGCCACGTCTGTGACACGTTTCCAGAGCAGCTGGGTGCACACTAGACCAGGAATTTTTGGTTTTGTGAGACTTTCCAATGATCAAACAATATCAATTGCCTACAGGACGCTTGAGCTGGAGTTTGGCACATGGGCTTACCTCAGTCGCTCTCTAGCAGACACAAAAATTCAAGCCTTGTTCTAATTTTAAGCTTTTTCTACGTAGGAAGTTTGTGTCTCAGCTGCCAAAAAGATGAAGTCCAAGCACACCCTGAAATCCCTGCCTAGATGTGCTGTGGAGCACTTAGCATGATGTCAAGTAGATCAAGAGACCCCCACTAGCTCAGGCTCAGGCTCAGGCCACTGCAGGCTTTCACCAGATAAACTTTCCTCTGCAGAAAACCTTTCCACAAGAGGGGAAGAGAGAGAGCATGACCAGAAAACCTTTTCACCTGTTGTAAGCAGAAACATGAAC
This sequence comes from Pitta sordida, assembly GCA_013390025.1. Lineage (NCBI taxonomy): Eukaryota > Metazoa > Chordata > Aves > Passeriformes > Pittidae > Pitta > Pitta sordida. The sequence continues at coordinate 117,353 of WEKX01025740.1, read as the reverse complement.
ATATGAGCATGTAATGGATTATAGGGTGAAAAAATAAATAATTCCTGCCTCACTTTTCTAAGGAAACGGCATTGAAATCTAAAGGTTTGGATATTGCACATCCATGGTGACAAAGCTACAGCTCTGATTTATACTGAGTCAAGTGCAGGCTAAAAGCAGGCCTGGCTTTCTTGATGGCCTTTGGGTGGAAATGATCATATTTGCTTTAGTGATGCGCTCGGGTTGCTCTGCAGGCCCCCAGTTTTGTGTGACACCAGCTGCTTCCATATCAAATGCTGTCCATGGAGTTAAAATTAGAGCCATCCTATTTCTGGTGGGGTTTGGGCCGTGCAGCCGCTGCCCCCCTGTGCGTGGGCTCCCAGCAATGCACAGCTCACTGCTCAGCACCAGGGGCTTTGGGGGAGCCCAAATTCCATGGCTGTTCATCTCCACCAACCTTTTCTCCTCCTTGGACACGGGGTAAGGCACATGTCACTGTCACGAGAGGTGTTTGGGAGAGCTTGAACAGCTCCTGACTTGATGCTTCCTGGAGACAGACAATAACCATTAGAGCAGGGCTACATTTATTCTTCATTCAAGAAACATCTGTGCAAGTTTTTTAATTTTATGCAATGCTTTTTGGCAGCTCAATTTTCTATGAAATGGCTTGGGGTTTGTGAAATTATTTCCCTATAAAAAGGTGTCTTTTGGCTGTACAGTGACAGATTAATTTAGGCAACTTGAATGACAATGGCTTGGGGAATTGGCATTTTTAACTGCTTCACAGTCTTCACCTTAGTTCTACAAACATGCCTCTGAAGTGCTCAGTGATATTCTGATTATTTGCACTTTAAAAATGCATGATTTATGCTCTATGTAAAAGCTCCAAGGCTGGAATTGTTTTCTTTACCAGGTAAAGAGTGGTGGCACAGTAAAGAGCTGGCAGTGCTCTGGCCACTGCTGTTCTTCCAGACTTCATTGTGGGCTGAACTCTGGCTCCCAGAAATCTTGGATAATTCCATGAGCCCTGCTGATCAATCAGAGCTCTTGGTGTAGACTCAAATTCTCTTTTAGACGCTAAAGCTGCCCCAGCTTCTCTGAGGAAGAGTCCAAAGGCAGGATCTGGACAAGACATAGGATTGAGAACAAGTATTTTAGAGGCCCCAGCTCTGCCCTGCTGCACAGCAACCCTCCAGCCTCTGCAAGAGCCATGCAAGGCCAAAATGACCGAAAATGCCCTCCTGGTGTTGGCATCTCTGCTAGGTGCACCCCTGCTCCCCCACTGCCACCCTTGCACCTCACAGCACTAACAGCCTATTCTGGCACATTTTTAAAGGCATTGAGGTAACTCTGCTGCTCAGGTGGCAGCAGAGGGAAGAGCTTTGCCCCAGCGTGGGCAGGAAGTGGCCAAAGAGCCCATCTCTGGATGGCTTTGTCCCCACTCCCAGGCTCTCCATCCCTGTATACACAGGGGTGGCCTCCTCAGTGGCCCAGACAGACACTTCTCCATCAGGGGAGCAGTGAGCTAAAAACATCTCCTGGTGTGTCAGGGAAACTGGAGACAAGAGAGCCTCAAATAGCACTTCCCCCAGCACACAGACTCCAGGGGGATCCTGGGCTCTTGTTTAATTGTGCACATTCAGGTCTCACCCACTGGCTTTGCTCCACCCGGGGAAGTGTTGGCACTGCCCGTCTTGGGTGATGGTCAAGATTTTTAGGTCAGAATTTACTGTTTGGTGAAGGGCAAGGACAAGGGGTTGGGTCACCTAGAGGATCATGTGCTGCTGTTCCCATTCATGGGCTGGAACAAGCTCCCTTGGTACATGACAGTCACTCACCTGTGTTCTCACTGCAGCCTCTGCGTGGGCAGCTCAGGGGCCTCACAGTGGGACAAGAGAGCAGGTTCAGGAGCTTTAGTCCATCTCTGGATCCCCCACCTTGGATGGCATCAGGTTTATATGGCAGAAGCATCAGACCCCCAGTGATCACTGTGTGACAGAGATGACAGAGGTTCCAGTGGGCACACGCTGCTTTTCGTAGCACTTTGGAGAAAAATATTGTGCTGGCTCTGCAAATGCTCCCCTAGATTCCTGTTAGCTTCTGAGTGCAACTTTGCCACTGATGTCAGGCTACAGACATCCCATTTCAACATGTTCCCACCTAATGATATATTTTATTTTTATTCCTATGAAAAACAATGAAAAATCTGCCAAGTAAAACCATGAAGTTTGGGGACAGAAAAGGCTCTTTTTCCATTTTGGTAATCCCTGGTGTAGTAAAACCATCCCGTGCTACACTGGGTGTTGTAGCAGTCACAATTCCTACACATTCCTTGTTCCTGGAGGAGGGACACCCGTAACTGGTGTGGTCTGGGGCCAGGGGAGATCAGGACATGCTGCAGTCTGTGGAAAGTGCAAACGTAAGGGGACAGCCACAGCAGCCAGACACCAAGTCATCCTTGGGGCTCTGGATAGCAAAGCCATGAGTCACAGGCACTGAGCACACAATCCTGATCTTCTCCTAAGCCTGCTGGAATGGGAGCCAAGCTCCTTGGAAGGTGTGCCCCACATGGAGCGTGGGGCTGGCCAGGCTGCTCGCTCTCCTCTTGGGCCCTGTTAACTTAATCCTCCTCCTGACAACGCAGCAGAGTCATCACAGGGTGGTGGTGCAGAGGTTCACTCACTCTCTGGCTGAAGAGTGCACTGGCATTTTTGCTACTTTGAAAAAAAAGACCGTGGGTTTTCGTGTTGTGCCTGGGGCTCTGCTTCGTTATTCACTGCAGGTATCCAAGGAAAGCATCCTCCAGGAGCACACAGTGGAAGGGAGAGCTGGAATTTGATTCATTCCCTCCTGACACACAGCCTGGGCTGTTCAGGCTGCAGGAGGAACTGATGGCTCAGATGGCTCACGAGTTTGTACCTGAGCAGTGCAGCCCAGCACTGCCCCAGTGCACCTGCTCAGCACTGGCAGAGCCCTCAGGAAGCAGCAACGCACGAGACAGTGAGCCTGTGGATGTGACCCCATAGCTCCCAGGAAAGAATTTACTCTGGCGTTGTTACGGCATCTTGGCTGCAGAAATAGCATTTCCAGGTCCTTGAAACGGCATTCTTTCCATGGCACTGAGTGCTTGTCCTTAGGGTTCACATGAAGCAGCAGATGCAGCCACTGGGATGTGCCCGTGCAGTGTGAGTGCCAGAGTTACACCCAGCACAGGCAGCAGAGAGCAGACAAGTGCCACGGGATGCCCAGGGACTCCTCGAATACTATTGCCTTCACTCACATCTGCACATACTCTGCAGGTTACAGCCCTGGGCACCAGAATCTTCACACACTCCACCCCCCAGGACCTGCAGTCCCCATGTCGGGCAGCCTGGGCTCAAAACCCTTCTGTACCTCTGGGAGGGATTTTTGGAGGGAAGAAAGGAAGCAAATGACCAGGATTTCTGTCTGACACGAAATCTACTTACTTTAACAAGTATGGAGGCTCACGATTTCAAGTGGAAGCTTAGCATCTCTTAAAATAAGCTCTAGGAGGCTTTTTATGTCGGTGCTTAAAAGGGGATTTAGTCACTTGGTTCTAGGAACTCCAGTTTGACTCAAGTGTCCAATATCTGTCGGCAGTTCAGCTGTTATCCAAACAAGGGGAGGGAAAGCCAGGATTTTTCCAGCCCTGAGAAACAGCTGTACTCAGGAAAGGCATGTAATAGGAGGGATAAAATTAATTCCCTCTCAGCCCTGGTGTGTGAGCCATTCCCAGCTGGATGAAGATCCCACAGGGCCCTGAAGTGCCTCTCACTAGGCGGCCCCCGAGCCTCGCCAGGCACCTCTGCTCCCCTCCCAGGGCTGGGCCAGGGCAAACTAACAGTGGTTTGAAGGGAGAGAGACTGAGTCCCCCATTTCTTCACTCTGCACTGGGAGTGGGACCTGTCCCCATGAGCAGAAACACCCTGAGCACGTCACCCCTGCACTGCCCATGGGCACCAACACCCCGCAGGCCTCACAGCCACATGAGCTGTACACAGGGTGTGTTTGCAAACACTCACCATCTCATCAGGAATGTGCCTTGATTAATTCCAAAATTAAGGGTTTGACTGTGCTCTTTCCTAGATTGAGGCAGCTGTTGCCCAAACATCATTACATCCCCAGTGCTGATGCTCTTTTCCTCGTGACATTTGCTCTGTAAAATGGACAAACTCATGTTAAACTTGGCAAGGACTTTGAAGCATGGAGCACAGGACATGCGTGTCAGCAGCCACACTGTTCTCCATGCTTGACAGTCTTTGCTAATTCCAGAGGGAGCCTGTCCTTAAAAGCCCAAGCACATTCCCGCCCTTCCCAAACACATAAAAAAGTGTCCCCAGGACTGCCACACACAATTTTTGTGGTGCAAATATCTGACCTGCTTGGTGGGAGGCATTAAAAACTGAATTCACAGAAAAAAAGTCTCTGAAATAGTGGCCTGTGGTGCTGTATATTCTGAAAATATGCTACAAAAATGGTCTTTGAAACATACTCAGTGTTCAGCTGCATTTCTACAATTTAGATTCTCAGCAAGCTCCACATCCAACCAGGACTCTGCAGTTTCTGTAAATACCTTATTGATGGCTACAATAACCCCTTACAGCTATTTGATTATTTTCAGAATATCCCAGCTGACACAAACCTGTCCCACTCCCCACTTGAAGAGCAGTCATTGTATGAAATCATTCCACGAATCACAAATCCCTCTGCGATCCAACTGGTCTCCTCAGGATCCTTGGAGCGTAGGAAGAGAAACAAACACAATCCCTCCCTTCTCACTTCCTACAGAAGTCTCGTTGTTCACACTCCAGGAGCAACAGAGGAGCCACGTTCTAATCACACATTCACAGCCCCAAGTAAGTCACAACTAGAACTGCTGAAGTGGTGATGATTTCCCCGTTTAGCCATATGGCACAGAAGAATTGCAGCTCCAGACAGAGCTTTCTGCAGCCTTTGGGAAGGACTCATTCTCTGCAGACCTATGTTCATATCACTGTTAAACCCTACAGAGCAGTGCCATGAGATATCCAAGTGTCTAGCACACGCTCCCAAGGCTTGAACACCTCTATGGGAATGAGTAGCACCATCAGGGACATGCAGATGGGTTGCAAAATGCATCCCTTTCAAACTGACTGAAGGTTGTTATCCTATATATCTACTTCAGCCTCTTTTCTAGGCAAAAGACAGGCTGGTACATTGGTATGATGAGGCAGTCTAGCTCTAAATGTAAATTTTTTAGTGTACTCCTCCCCCTTACACACACTTCTTGCAATGCAATGTATTTCAGATCCAGCAGATGCTCGTCTTGTTCCTAAAACAGATTTAATGTGTTTTCCATGATCTAAACACCTGGCAAAAGGGCTCCATGCAGTTTTAATACTTTCCTAACCCAGTGTTAAATTTGTCCTAGTGTTGCATACAGCATAATTCTGCAGCCATGTCAACTATTCAGGTAATTCCAGAATGTCGTCATTATGGTTTGTGTCAACAGCATGATCTGTATGTACCTTGTAATCATTCTGGTGTTGGGTTGCAAAGGTCCTTGGACTCTTCATTTGGCTGGGTCTAATTCTGTCCACTTCACAAAGCTCTAGAGTTACACTAAGTAAAGGTTGACATTTACATGAGACACTAGGACTGCTGGAGTGACTCACCAAGGTAAAGCTTTGGCTGGATTTTCTTTCAAGGGCGTAAATTGTACAGTGACAACTTTTCATAGACTCACAAAATCACAGAACGGTTTGGGTTGGAAGGGACTTTAAAGACCAACTTGTTCCAAGCCCCCTGCCATGGGCAGGGACACCTTCCACTATCCCAGGTTGCTCCAAGCCCTGTTCAATCTGGTCTTGGACACTTCAGGGATGGGGCAGCCACAGCTTCTCCAGGCAACCTGTGCCAGGGCCTCACCTCCTTCACAGGGAAGGGACCTTCTGATCTGCTTAACAAGGCAAGCACAGGGACATGTCACACACAGGGGTCAGCAGGACATGGAATCAGGATCTCAGGAGTCAGATAGTTTAAAGGGAGTTACAGGAGCCTAGAGCATCACTCATAAAGAAAAGGAGATACGTCAGAGAGAAAACAGATACCTCAGAGTGACCTTCCAATGTCTTCTTGGAAGCTGAATGACCTCCTCTCACTTTTACGGCTGAGTTGGACAGCCACACACAGGACAGCTTTGTCCTTGTACAGAAGCCCAGAATTTCCATCACGTGAAACCAGTTAGTAGTATCAGGGCTGGTCAGCACTGCAGCCAGTGTCCAAATGCTCTCAGGACATTTATTCACACAAATCACTCTGCCCTTTAAAGCAGCCCCAGCCACCATGTTCAGCATGCTTGAAAGTCTTCTGGTTTACTAAATATCCCCAACATCATTAGGTCTCAAACAAACCCAGGAAATTCAGACTAAACCAGTGACAGTTCCAATGACAAAGCTCACAAATCTTGTATCTGTTCCCATGAATTCTCCTTTATCCAAATCCAATATTAACAGTGAAATCATCTAACACACTCATGAGAGGCAAACTGTGAAATGGAAGGACCACACACCAGGAGATGAGAACAGAGCATCCAACATCAGCCATGTGTGTGAAGGATGAGTTTGTCCACACACCAGGGTGCTGCTGCAACATGGATTTCAGGAGTGGCTTCTGCTTTAACCAACAGACACCCACAGCAGCTGAGCACAAAGGGAATTGCCAGTGGTGGGATCTGCTCTCAACTGAACCAGCAGGATCTGCCCTGACAAGAGGCCAGCCCAGCCTTTCTCCAGCACATGCAACCCTATTTACTGTATGAACACTGGTGTGCCACAGGGCACCAGTCCAGGCACCCCTGCCACTCTGACAGCCATGGGCTCTGCCACGTCAGAAGGTCTTAGCAGTAATCATGGCATCAAGGAACTAATGCCATGCGACTGAGTAACTGTCTTGAGCACAAATTCATTAGCTAGTGCTATTTCTGCTTACTGCTAAAGTTCAGTGCCTCTTTTATCATGCTGGAAACTTGTCAGGAGCCAGTTTCATTCAATTCAGAAGAGCAATCTCTCTCCAACATCTTCCTCCTCACTACGGATACAGCGCATCCAACCTTCCTGAGCTTCCTGCAGCACCTCACTATGTTTTGGCCTTAAACCACAGGGTGCCACAGTCCCCTCTGATCATTTCACATTCTCTTGCTGAGAGGACACCTCATGTCTTGCCTGATTCCAGACTGACCATGGACTGGAAACAGAGTGGAACATGCAGAGTGACGGCAGTTCTGAAGAGGCCAAAGGCTGTTGTACAGAAATAGAGAGGGCAATGATCCCCCAATGCAGTTTAGTTAATGCTGTCTCAGGGACATGGAACAATGTTTAAAGCAGACATGTCAGCCAAGAAACCCCTTTCATAATCTGCACATCTGATTTTTCATCACTTTTTTTTTAGAAGCAAAACAGAGAAAAACAAATCATCCAATTTTACAGGTCCTGAAATCTGGCTATGCCAAGTGTTACCTGATAGACTGGAAGGCATCACTGCAACCAGCATCCCAGGAATCTGTGGTGGAGTCCAGCCAGGGTTGGTTTGCAGTGGGAGCCCAGGGCAACTCAATAACATTGGCTTCCCAGGCCCTGATCCCACACCCAAGGGTTTGGGAATACAGCAGCCCTTGCATCATGGCACAGCCCCGTTGATGGCCTCATGATATAACCTTGGACAGGAGCCACCCCTGAACTGCTTGAGAGTCACTGGATTTATAAAATCAAGAGCAACAGATTATGAAGCCACAGGTGTTCCAAGCACCTGGGTAACTGTTCCTGGGGCTGAGGGCCCAGGTGACACACCGAGGGTTTGAGTGGGACACATAGGGGTATGTTCCCATTTTAATCAGGAAAATCCAGCTAGACTGCAAAATATCCATCACTGCAATCTGGTGTGACGGTTTTGGAGAGTGACAGAAGGCAGAAAAGAGAGAGAACAGATCTCAAATAAATTATTTGGACCGAGGGTTATGCAAAGCCTCTGAGGAGTTCAGGCACATACACTGATTTTATTTGATGAGAGGGGTGATTTGTAGCCTAATGATGTCTTCAAGGTAAATAAATCCTGCTCTGTTGAGGTGTCCCTGTATCTCTACACTGGGTACCCATCTGTAACTCCACAACCATGACTCCAAGACAGGGTGACAGTCAGCTGAAACATCCCAAATTTGCCTTTACCTAATACACTACAAATGCTGTAAGTACCAAACAACATCGTATGAAACGAGGAGCAACAAGTGTAGGATCCAAACCCTGAAGAAACACAGATGTTCTTCTGACCTAGAGCACTGCCAGGGTGCAGAAAAACAACTGCAGCCTTGAAGAGATTTAAAGTGCCAAGCCAAGGTCCCTCACATTTGGTTCTCCACAGGCTGCAAACACAAAGCAAAGCTGCCACAAAGGAGCTCACGAGGGAACATTACAGAAGCCTTAACAACTATCATCAAGCAGCAAACAGCAGCTCTGTAGCCATCTGCCAATACCTTCAGGTGCTGTCTGCATGGCCACAGACTCACACAGGCACAAACACGTGACATCAGCCACCAGACAACGTAGAATCTGATGCCGTGGGTGTCAAGAGTAGGAAAGGGTCAAAGCCAGATTAATGGATGGGGAACACAAATCCCAGGGCACCCTTCAGCAAGTCTGCAGGAGGATTGCATCAGAGCACACGGGTCAGCAGGGGAGCTCTGGGGCTCCTGCAGCCAGCAGAATGCCACTTCTGCCATCTCCATGCCTCCTCCTCGCTGGCAGACCAGGTTCAGTTCCTTCCCCACAGCTGTGGCTCCAGGCAGACAGGCGTAGGAGAGCTGTCTCCATATCTCACACATGCTGCTGTCTCTCACCAGCACCACACTTCTGGTGTGCAGAGCCTGTGAGAACGGCACTGCTGTTGCTCCCGCAGGGTGTTTGTCAAGATTGGCCTTTGTCCCGATGAGGGATCATCAGCCTGCAGTGCTCCAGCAAGGAAAATCCCTCCTGCCATAGTAAAAGGGAAGCAAAGATGACATTGGTAAAGCTTTTGTTACCACAGTGAGCTAATAAGATCTCTGTAACTCATTTTTTGTGTCAACCCAGTACACTGCAGTCCTTGTGCAGAGGGATCTGGCTGCTGGTTTGTGGGGGGCCATTTCCACTTTTGCTAAAGTAACAAGGGTTTTCTTTAGACTCTTCCATACAAATGCAGGAAAACTCTAACTGCACCATGGAGCCAGGTTTCAGAGGTCAATTGGGTCTTTTACAGAAGTCCATATCAATAATTTTGATTAAGTATCTCCATGTCCTGGAGGTGACCTGAGCATCCTCTCAAACATTCAGGGTGCTTCTGTGTTCCCTGACCCCCCCCACCTGCTCTCCAACCCGCCCATGTTCACAAAACAGAGTCGTTGTTGTGTTGAAAGGAAAAGGAGATAGTTCTAAACACATGCTGCTTTACGCTTGTCTCTCCAGGTTCTTAGGATAAATCCAAAGGCTAAGCCTCCCTGCAAGTCTCAGCACCCTGTCAGGGCCAGAGGAATGTCACAGTAAGTGTAAACATTATTGGATCAAGTGTACTTGTCCTCCTGAAGTCTCTGTTTCCATCCTGCTTTGTTTATTTTTCCCCATGCACTGGTAAAAAGCAGAAAGCCACCCGTGTTTTGCTGTGCACCGGTTCCTCAGCCAACACAGTCTTTAGCAGCCAGAGTTCCACCCCTCCAGCGAGACCTGGGATCAACTAAACTGGGCCAGGATCTCTGTGGAAGGAGACAACTACTGGCAAACAGCACTGATGTTTATAATCAGACTGCAAGATGTGGGCAAGAAGTTGGCTTAAAGCCCTAAGCAACATTCACTGGATATCAGCCCCTCTTCCTGCTAACTCGGGGTTCACAGGCCAGGGAGTTATTTCCTCTTGAAGGAGGCTCTCCATGGGGTATTTACGGGACATGAACAACAGATAAAACACTCTTTCAAATTAAAGTGCCAGCAACACGGGCAGGTTTCTGCATATGGAAAATCCGAGCTATAAAATTCCCTTTTCTTTGGCATCCAGATGCAGAGTCCCTCGGTGAGCCTGCCTGGGTCTGCCTATGGGAGCACACCTGTGTTTACAAAGGTAAGGAGCACGGGTTGTCTGGACAACAAGCCTCGTTGTGCAACCACTGGCATTAGGTTTGGAGTTTTCTTGTTCCATCAGAAGCTGTTTCTAGGCTGGAACATTGGTTCATTTGCAATTCAAAAAAGCCAGCATACTTCGTTAGTGATGATATCAAACTTGAATAACTTAATTGGTAAATGATCCAGACAGACAGAACCACTTATTTGAATTCATCTCTTTTGTTTTCCCTGCAAAGGAGGCTAAGGTGGAAATCTCATAATAACTTCTCTTATTATGTTGCATCCATTGGAATAGATGCTTTTCCTGCCTTTGCATCTTCATTTGAATGCCCAGTTTTTAATGTGCACTTATCTACTGGTGAAAAAAAACCCTCCACTCACAACCCACTGCAAATGCATTTAGAATTAAATCGAAGACTTTACGCAAAATAAAAATATGGACATGAAATTTTCTTCACTGAAGGGCGTATCATTTCCTAACAACTGTTTCAATGGAGAAATACTTAGATCAGACATTTAACACAAATATTTTGTCCTCCAGGGTCTACAGAACATAAGAGCTACAAAGGGTCAGCTGGTGGTGTTTGAATGTCGAATCCATGCTACACCCACCTTGCAGGTTCACTGGTATAGAGAATATGATCAGATCATAGACTCTGCTGATTTCAGAATCCTACGGAAAAGTAGGTGTTGCTCCATCCCTTTGATGTCCTGTCAGTTTGTTGGGGCAGTGGTAAGAACAGGAACAAGGACTGCTACAAAAATCAGGAGATTGTACATGCTCACAGAGGCAGAGTTAAGTTCACAAGCAGGATCAGATGGCCTGAAGTCACAGGACAGAGGCTGCCCTTCCTCTGGCAGTGCCTGAGAGGGTTGGGCACATCAGGAGGAGGTTCACGGTGTTAGTCATTAATGCCAGCACTACTGAGCCATGGAGGCATTGCCAGCCTGTGTTAGAACAACTGATGAACTCAGAGGGCAAGAAAAGTAAATAACTTAATTTTAAACAATTTCTGATACTTCCAGGCAGGGCAGTGGGCCAAATTCAGAGCAACTCGCCCCAAAGCCAGTGGAGCTCTTCCTGTGTCTCCTCAGTGGAGAGGTGTTTGTACCATCAGGGTTCCCAGCCAAGACTGAGCTTTCCCTATCCAAATATTTCCCCTGATGGACAGAAAGGGAGGTGGTTCTTTTGTCACCAGGGTGGGAAGCTGAGCTGGGGAAGGGAGTTAAGTCTGAAGATCTTTTTTTCCAGTCTGATATTATAACCATTTAAATTTTTTTCTCTCTTATTTTGAGCAGAGGCTTGTTCATCAGCAGTTCCTGGTAAGTACGTTGTGCATTTGGTGTCAGACACCTCTCACCAGTTAAACACTCCACACTCAGGATTTCCCACCTCATCCAAAATCAAACAATGATGTCCAAAGGGTGTCCAGAAAACAACATTTAGAGTAAGCCAAACAGCTCCTTACTTCTGACACAAGAACACAAACAGCCCTAAATTTTTTCACAACACTGACTTAAAGAGGGTCAATAAGTTTTTCACTGTGTTGTGAAAAAATTAAGGGCTTTTTGTGCGACAGAATTTAGGAGAGGGGGAGTTAAGCCAACAAAACCTAAACAAACAAAAAAAAAAAAACATTACAAAAACCGTGCTTTGTTTCATTAATAACACAGTGAGAAAGAATCTTCCTTCATTTTTGTTCCTTCCAAATCCCTTGGCTCCCTATGCCCTGTACATGACTTTTTTTGCACTTTATTGATGCCAAGCCCCATCACTGTGTCACAGTCCTCCTGCAAGGGCCAGTTCCTGCAGGTTAATATTTGGCTCCTCTGGTACAAGAGCATGCCCAAATTTGTTATTTCAGAGGAAGTCTGCACCCTGGTTATTACAGAAGCTTTTCCAGAAGACTCTGGAATATTTAAATGCGTTGCTGAAAATGAGTTTGGATCCGCAGCATCCAGTGCGCACCTCTCTGTTTCCCCAGGTAAGCACAGGGATTCCTGTGTTGAGCAGCTAAGCAGGAAAGCATTTGCTGCTGCTCAGCATCAGGCAGAATCACAGATATTTGCCAAGCAGGAGCCAGCCCCAGACAGTTTTGTAGGCCTGAGAGAAAATAAATGCCCCCCAAATGCAGTCTGCCTGGGTACCTCTCAAAGCTGGGTGTGAGCTGTTCTGCAGTTCTGCTTCTCTTCCCTCTTCCTCCTGAGTCCAGGATGACGAGGTGGAGATGATGTTCCCTCTCACAGAGGAGTCTCATCCCCTGAATGGATTCCAGCTTATCCCAACACATTGGTTGTGTCTATACCTTGTTTATTGTAGCACCTGACCTGTTTGCCTGGTGCTGAAAGGCATCTGCAAACAGATCAGCACCTTGGATGTATCCAAAGCTCCCCAGTCTCTGCAGAGCTCCCATCCACCTGCTCAGACATCCCAGCCTCCCTCCCCCATCCCTCTGTGTGCTGTGCTGGTGAAGCACCACTGCTTCCGACCTGACTTGGGGACAATTCTCCTTCCAGGAGCCAAAGAGCTGGAGAGCTTCTCAGGGGCTGCCCCCAGGCCAGCTCTGCAGGTCACCATGAGGACACCCACCTTCCCCAGGAGCAGCCAGGCAGGAGCCAAGGGGGCAGTCGGCCTCATGTCCTACAGCCCAGAGCCCCCCGGGCTGGGCAGTCGGGCGGCAGCCACAGGCTTTGGCCAGAAGAACTCCAAGGGCCAAGCTGAAGATTTTCACGGAGCTTATGAAAATTCACCTTGTGCTTCACCTCTGCGGTAAGACAAAGAGAAAAATCATCCCCCTGGGTTAGTTTTTTTACAAGGCTTGGGGGGATGAACTCTCCCGCGTTTGCAGTACAGCTCCAGGGGAACAGGTCTGTGCAGCAGCCTGAGCTGGGTGTCTGTGTGACAATGACAATGTGTCACACCAGCCCAGCTACAGGACAGCACAGGCTCAATTTGACAAAGTATGTAACCACCTAAAGGCTCAAGTTAGTGCCTGATGGCATTTTCAGAAAGTAACTTAAAAGCACTGTCCCAAAAAATTAGTCTCTATAAGACCTTTGGCCCCACAGCAGAGCGTGAGGCGAAGAGCACAGTACCCAGGACATCTCAAAGTACAATTCTTTTGCCATCACCTGTAGCCAAGTGGCATCACCTCATGTTTCTTTTCCCTGTTCTGAGAGGCAGCAGTAAAACCCAAGATGCTGGTAGCATAGTGCAGACAGTACCTGCAAAGCCCTCTGTGGAGGGAAAGTACCAAACCAGTGACCCACAGGATGGAAAGAAAACTGTCCCCGTGCCATGGTAGGGACACTCCCCACCCAGGAGATGGAGATTTCCCCCCAGTAACAAAGTATTCTGTTTTATAACAAGACTTGACCCAGTTTTCATCCATAAATGCAGCTCTGAAGTCACTCTGTGTTTATTGCATTATCAGTTACCCTGTTTGATCGGTCCAGAGAAGCAAAACGAGTTAGACCATACAAATTGGCAATTTCATCCCCGTTTCTGTGGTGTTTCTCAGGGGTTTATAGGCAGAACGATGACCTCAAATGGTGACAGCTCAGACATCCTCAAATGGTGACAGCTCAGACATCCAAGCCCAGCAGAGGAGTTCCCCCAGTGCTGACTGTGACAGTGAGAGCTACGAGGCAGACGTGTGCCTCCTCTCCCAGCTGAATGCCAGCCTGGAACTGCAGCTATCCTGTTACAGCGTGTGTAAATGACAGAAAGCATTCCCTATGTTATAGATTATTTTGGGATCTACTCGGCCATTTTAGCTAAACCTGTTATTTTAATAATTCTGAACACCCTCCTCCAAATTTCACTTGCAGGAGAGATCGTGTTTCCATGTGGATTTCTCCATGCAGGGGAATTGTTTTGCTAAATCACTGGGGAAAACTGGGTTTGCTTCAACAGCCTGCAGACCACTCAAAGGAGGCTCTCAGTTTGGCTTCAAGCCCTTCAATGAAATCCAGGGAAATCAGCTGGGGCACTAAGCAGACCCTCACTGCATGAAGGAATATCACATACCACCCAAATCAGCGATGTGGGTTATATAAAATATTAACTAGAGTACAGAGCTGCAAAGTGCTTTTGATTGTCAGCAGTGCTGAACCAGACTTTGGACACAGTTCAAGATACTGAGAGAAACTACTCAAACTTCTAGAACCACTTCTCTCAATTATTGTGTAGCAACTGTGACTCCACAAGAGCTGGAAAATGCAATTCACTACCAGCTACTCCTTTCTGAGCCCTTTACACCTGCAGCTTACAGAGTCCTTCTCAAGAGCCCTAAAGAAACAGAACAAAATCTATACAGAATATTAACTTGATTAAAGGAACTTAATCCAAGCAAGGGAAGAGGTTTCAGGCACTAACCATACAGCCAGGTCTTTTAGGTGTAGCTTTCAAGTGTCCTTAATAAATAAGCAAAACATTCTTAACTCTTCTTCTAGACATTTTTTGCCACATGACTCAATAGCCCAGGAGAACCCGATCAGACACAGCAGGTCACCATTCTTAGAAAGTCAACTGAGGCAGGACAGAAAAGCTGGTTTCTAACACCTCGCAGTGCTGTGAGCACTATTAAGTTACTTGGCACTGGCAACGAGATTTATTCCTCTGGTTTTTTCAGTTCAGCTTCCAGTCATTTCTTTTTTCCCCCGTCTACCTTCCGGATCTCACGTTTTTCTGTCCCTTTTTCACATTAGTGATCCCAGTTGTGTCCAGTCTTTTACGTGTATAAAGCTGTCCTTAAACTGATGCCTCGCCCGACCTTTACCATGTTCACAGCTCCCCGCGGGGCAAATGATCATCCCACGGCTATTTTTTAAATGCTCGCCTCTCTCTGTGCAAACAACGCATTTTTAATTTCTTTCCTTTTTACCTTAAAAAGCAAATAAGCTCTCCGACAACTAGGGACACACTCCCTCCCTTAAACACTGTCACGACGAGGAATTTAAATAAATTAGCGCTCAATTAGCGCCTGCTACAAGCGCCGGGACGAGGTTTAAACACAAACATTAGCTGTGGATTAACCTCTTGAAGAGCTCTGTGCAGACACTCCCGGGCTCAGAGAAGGGAGAGGAGGCGGCTGAGAGCTCACACTTGGGGTGGTTGTGAACAATAGGAAAGAGCTGCCAAAGTATAATTAAGATACTTAAAACACTATAATGTTAATTTAAGATGTAATTAGGCGTTGAAGCTGGTGATTAAAGGGATACAAATCACGTAATCTGCCAGCAGGATCTGCTGCTGTTCTGGTGAAAACACCAGAGCTGCGTTTTTCAATCCGTGGATGCAGCCGCATTAATAAACACAACCGGCAAAATATTAACATTTAACATAGTATCATAGTACTGATAAGGTGGGAAAAGACCTTGAAGATCATCTAGTCCAACCTAAATATATTTTTATCATGGATTGTTTTTATAAATCTAATTTTGTTATTCACTTCACGACTTTGCGGACACATCCCTGAGCAGTGCCACAGCTCCCGGCTGAGCTCCGATCTTAAACCACGTTTGAACTTGGCTTTTGAATACCTTGGCCTTTAAGGGCACAGCCTCGAAAGCAGTTCCAGCGTGTTGTCACTACAGAGGCAATTAGCTACAGCCAAAGAGTAAATGAATTAAAGAAGGAATTTAGAACCACGGAGTGGTCTCGGCTGGAAGGCGCCTTAGGGATCCCCCAGTTCCAAATGTCCCGCACATTTGGGACACCTTCCCCCAGCCCAGCTTGTGCAGGGCCCTGCCTTGGACATTCCAGGGATGCGGCAGCCACAACTTGTCTGGGCAAAAGGGATTTCGGGACATCCAGCGTGACACGGGCAGAAAACCTGCTTTTCTGTCCAAAATCTTGCGCGGTCCTCCTGCGGAGCCGCGGCCGCTTCCCGTCGGGAAAGAGCCGGGAAAGAGCGCTGGCTCCTGCCCACCGCCACCCCCGGGGCTGCCGGGGGGTCCCCAGACCCTGGACAGGAGCTGGGCACAGGGGTAGGGTCCGGGATGGGGTCCGGGGTCGGGGTCCGGCCGCCCCATCCAGCCCCGGGCGGGTCCAGCGCTGCCCCGTCGGGGATTCGCTGCCCGCGGGCACCTGCCCAAATGCCCGGCCCTTTACCCACGGCCCGGGCACTGGAGACTCTTATTGTGACAGCGGCGGGGCCGGGGACAGGCAGGTCCCGCGGTGTCACCGCTGGCAGCACATTAAAGCCTCGGCGCTGGGGGCGGCGATGACAGCCCGGCTCGGGGGTGACCGTCCCTCCCCAAAGCCCCGCTTGGAGCGCAGGTGACACTCCGGGGCTGTAGGTAAGGAACTGGCGGGGCGGGTTTTTCCACGTCACTTTGTGCTGGAAGCTGGTTAGGGACGGTGGCACCAGGGGCTGCAGCGCTGGGAATGCTGGGCTGAAAAAGCGCCTTTAAGGTGCGCTGGAGTCAAAGGTAACGTGGGCGGCAACCGAGGAAAAAAAAATATCCTTTTTTCTTGTTTTGGTTTGTTGTTTTTTTTTTAAATCCACCTGTCCCTATTATAACTTACTGTTTTCACCTTCTAAGGCAAAAAGTCTCTGGATTTATTTTCCTTTTTTTCTCCAAACTCGAAGTGGAATGATTCGAGGAAAATATAATTTATTATTGCTTGCTGGGAGCAGTGACTCTGTGTATCAGAACTTGGTTAAGTGCAGCTCTAGAAAACCAGGTAAATGCTGGTTTCTGTGCACAGCCCGCAGGTGAAATGAATGTGCCAATCTGCACACAGGTAATGATGGAAAAGTGGGATAAAAACAAGACTCAGGGAGTTTTCTGCCTCGGTGAATGAGAACACAGTGTGGACATGCTCCAAAAATTTGAGCCAGCTTCAAATTCCAAGAGCATGACAAGGGGAGAGTTAATTAATTCTTACTATAAAGCCTCTGTTTACATACAGTTAATTTACAACTAATATTGACCGTTACCTTTAGGAAATGAAAACCCCAAATCTTGAAAATGAAAGCGATGTCTTCAGTCATCTCCCCCCATGGGAATTTGTGACCTCCTGGAGCCCTTCTCTGGGCTCTCCCAGGAGAGGAATACAATATACTGAGTATATATAGCACCAAACAGCTGATCTCGGTGGGGCAAGATTACCATTTTTTCCAGCACATGTAACTGTGTGCATTTATATTCTCTTTATTATTCGTAGCTTTATGCTTATTTTTGGAGGTTATTTATTTATCCTAGAGCTGAAATGGTTTGTCCTTTTTAACAAGCTTGCTCAGCTCACTCTAATGAAACTTTCCTGGGTTTTGAGTTGTTGGAAAACCCAAGTTTAGATAATCAAGGACCTGCAAAATAAATGCATCACTTATCCTACAGCTAATGCCATTCTGGCAATTTGCTGCCCTGACAGCAAATCTTGGGAAATCACTTCAGATGGAGAAGGACAGTCCTTGGCATTCCAGTCCCAGATCTCAATTGGATATGAAAAGCTCTGAATTTAAAACCCACGAGAGAAGAAATCAGGATTCTTGGTATCAAAGGTTTAGCTTTAGATTTAAAAGAAACCGAAACCAGTTTCATGCTTTCCTGTGGAATAAGGAATTTCTCAGCACAAATTGCCAGTGGTACATTTAGTATTTTGACAAGGAAAGCAGCAGGATGCAGGGATCTTTAGTTAAGATGATGCATGATTACCTTGGTTAGAAGTAGTATCTACAGTTGTCTATAGATTTATGCAGGTGGTGAGGTGTCTTGATAACCCAATTGTTATTAGTTTTAGAATTTACTGGGTTCTGGCACATGAAACAGCCATAGAGAGCACTGTGCCTGAGTCAGACAGACTGCACTGCTTGTTATTGGAATCCAAAGTGCTCACAGCATTCAGGAATGGTTCTAACAAATCCTAAACATCTGTATTCTAAGCTCAGGATTTAATTCTCACTTGCCTGAACTTCATATTCTTAGGACTGCTAATGACTCCTCACGACACAGTATTTTTGTGATTCAGCTTGTGACGTACAATTTATTTTATCTGTATTGTCTTCCTTAAGGGAAAATCCACACCAAGAAAGCCTCTATTCTGCAAGGCAAGGGTTCCATTCTATCCAGGAGCCCAGCCAAGAAAACTTTCGTGGCCTACCACCTAGTTTTTACCAGCCACCTTCCCAAAGCCAGTTATCACCAACCAAAACCCAGGACAGCCGTGAAACCTCTCCCATGAGTGTCCCTAACCTCCCGTCCGTGTCCTCTATGTGCCAACCAACCATGTTTAACTACGAACGTCCAAAACACTTTATCCAGTCTAAGAATGTGTGCCAAGGGCAACAGCAGCCTCCAGGACCTGCAGCCTCCGCAGAGCCGAGCAGAGAAATCAAACAGTCCTCCATCCTCATACAGCCCCGTAACCCAAGCGGGCAGAAATTCTCCTCCTCGTCATCGCTGAGCTCTTCGATCACGCTCTCCTCACCTTCCTGTAGTGCCCCCAAGGAATCCACATACCCCATCACTCCTGCATCTGCGCAGTCTCCTGCTAGCTCATCATCTGGGCAACGGCTTATATCCATGCCTAACCCATCCCCCGCAGCATTCCTGTGCTCAGTGCTCCCCTCGCAGCCCGACTATAACAGCCAAACTCCTTCTCCCATGGAACCTCAGTAAGTATTCACAGCCTTCTAACCCCCCTCACCCTTCCCTGCTTCCCTCTGGCCTGGCCTCTCCTGTGCGCTGACCACCCCAAACCCACCCCTTTGGTGACACAGTGGCTCAGCTGCCCTTGGCTTCTCGTGTTCCAGGCAGGACTCGGCGTGAGCCGGGCTGGGAGGCTGAGAGCTTGCCCTTGGTGGGAGAGATGGGTGTGGGGGGACCCATCGGGAATTCAGCTGCTGGGTGGGTTTGCTGGAGTCAGTTTGGGCAGTTTACTTTGATTCGAAAGAAATCTCTTAATTCAGGTTATTCAGATCAGAGGATATGACACCCATCTCCAGTTAATTTCTCTCAAGAAACATGGCTTATGAACGGGGAGATGGGAGGAGGGCAGTAATATTTCCCACATATAAACAGCTTAAGGATTCCCAGTAAGTCTCAGCAGTATTTTCAGGTTCCACACCACAATGGACTCTACACTCACCTACAATACCCTTTTCATTGACCATACATGCAAACAGAAAGGCAGTCACTTGAAAATTTTACCCCTTTGGATCAAAGACTAAATTCTTTCTTGACTATGTGTTGTATCATTTTGCCTTTGGGCTGCAATCCAAGTATCTCCCAAGGTCAATGAGATCTCAGAGGGAGCTGGGCCTTCCCTTCTCACCAGCTTGTACTCCTGCCAATATTAGCAGAAGGTCCTGAGGAAAGTCAGGGTGGAATATGCACATACACCCAACTGGAAACATTAGAAAGGTGATAGGGGCAGGGTATAAATTCAGGTTTAGGTGCCAGTTTGCTTTCAGGAAATCTGAACATTTCTGGGGTTTTTCTGAATCACAGCACAGAGGGAAGGGGAAAGGTAAGAGAGTGGGGGAGCTGGGGGCACTCAGGAGTGTTCCCCGAAGTCCTGCAGGGGCTCAGGGACACACCTGGAGTAACTGCTGGGCTTTGTGTACATAGTGTGGGGTTGTTTGTTTCCATAGCAAAGGACTTGGGTGCCTCACTCTGCTTTTCATATAAGCTGCCCTTAAACACAACTCCCGGTGATCTGAGGAATTATTTTCCCCATCATGCTGCTAATTGGCAAAGGGGAACATGAGATATAACTTTAAAAATTTGTCCAACAGATTAATCTAACTTGAGCAAGTGATTAAGTCTGAGCAGTGCTGGGAATTATTCCAGATTCATGGCCCTTCTACACTGCTCTAATCAGCAGAACAAATGCCCAAACAACAGGAGGAAGAGGATTCTGAATAGAAATAATTTCTGAACACAAGTGCATGTCACAAACAGCGTCAGATTCTGTCAGCACAGGCTGCTGCGACCTCCTGCAGACCTCTACAGCCTGTTTTGATGGATGCTCCTCTTTACCCAGCATCCTTCAGAATCAAATGTACTATGAGACTTCAGGAGCTGGAGTCTCTTAGCCATGGGTGGCAGGATCAGGCTGTGGGATGTGATATATGTGATATATGATCCTGCACAGCACAGGGTTGCTGAATGAGTCTTGTGGGAGGGCACTCAGTGACTTGCCCAGCCCATGATGCTCCCCCTAAAGTTTTTGATACCCAACCTAACCTATTCATCTCCCAGATGATTTATGGGTTCATTTGAGCCACAGTTTTCAGGGGGCAGGGTCACATTTTTGGGTGCATTTTATGAAGCTGTAGCAAACAGTCCAGCAGGTCTGGGGGAATAACTTCATTTTCTCTTCCTGCACGAGCAGCTACTCCCAGCCAATGTATAACAAACAAGCCAGCATCAACTCTATGCAGAAGACATCAGACCAAGAAATTCGAGGAACAAAAGAGGCCCTCATTCAGGATTTGGAAAAGAAACTCCGATGCAAAGACAGCCTTCTCCAGAATGGCAACCAGGTAAGGGAACTCTGCTGGTGAAAGAGCCAGTTTGCTGTGACCCTCAGTGGTGCAAGAAGGGAGGCAGAGACCAGTTCTAGTAGCCCAAGAGCTAATCTTGGAGCCTCCAAGCTGAGGTAAAGCAAAAGGAACTGCAGGAACCACACTGCCCAAGCACCTCTACTCAGAGCCTCAACAGATCCTGAGGGTTCTTTGGGCCATTTGTGACCACAAAGGTCTTTCAGTGTGATCTGGCTGAATTTTTTCATTAGAAATGTTAAAAACACCCCTCTCTTCCAATGGTGACTTCATTTTTAATAATGGGTCAGGTTTTAGAAGACTTACACCCAATCTCTTGATTTCCCAACTCCCTCTTCACAGTTATTTTTGCCATTGGAATGAAAAGTGGTGGGCCAGGCTCAGCTCAGCCCTGAGAAAGGCCCTTCCCCAGTAGAGGAGCAGCCCATGGCCAGTGCATGATGGCAGCTGACATGTGTCAGTAATTAATTATTTCTTCTTCAGAGGGGCAAAATGCAATTCTTCTTACCAAGAAAACAAATCTGGGAGAAAAATTTGCTTACCAGTAGGGAAACCCATTGCAGCAAGCTAGAGTGGACAGGCCTCTAGTGTGGGAACATTCCTGCTGGCTGGAGTCAAACTGGTAAAAGGCCAGTGTTTATATAGTGTCCATCTTCTTTCCCCTGAAGCAAAAAGGATTTTTTTTTTATTATCATCAGTGAAAACATGTTTCTGCCTTATATATAATGTTAAATACTACCAGGGAAAACAAATAGGTCAAATCTGACTTAGAATGTCCTATCTGCTGTGAGAAAGCCTGTCATAGCAAGTCAGCTTTTCTTCCCATAGGAAGGCAGGCTAAAAATAAGACTTATGCAATCACCACTCGTGTCCTCCTCCCCTTGTCCTCCAGCAGCAGCTGAACCCACTGGCCAATCTCAGCCACACTTGATACAGACGTAACAATTCGGGGACATTAAGCTCTCACAGGTTTTGTGTGCTCTCGTGCTCTCTTCTAAAGAAAAGTCCCACCAGCCTCCAAACCTTTAGCTACCCAGCAGCAGACACGAAAATTCAAGCCAGAGCTTGTCCTCACGCCACAAAATCCAAACCCAGGTTGAACTTCGTGGGTAGCAAAGAGAACTAACACACTCTTCGAAAGTAACTCAAATGTCAGAGCTCGAATTTACGTCTGCTCACCTTTTTCCCTGTGTGCTGCGTGTGTGCTGTAGGAACTTTGAGTTTCATGCCTGGAAAGTGTCCTTGCCTCCTCCCCATCCTGCACACAGCGTTTCAACCAGTGGTTTTGCACTGGCATGAACCTCCCTCGTGCTCTCAGGGCTGGTGGTGCTCCCCTCTGGCTTTGTCTCTGGTGTGGCTCTCGCTTTTTTTGGGAGCAGGGGATGCCAGCACCCACCACGCCTGTGGCTCCACAGCTGAACGACCCGGGAAGTTTTCCCAGTGCTCACAGAAAGGTACTCTGGGACTTAGTCTGGCTTCTGAGGATGATGCCATCAGTTACCCATAAATAATCCCAGCAGAGAAAGAGGAGGAGTGGAAGGCCACAGATGGCATTAGAGAGGCTTTGATGAACAGGCAGTTTAATCTTTGATGCATTTCAGTGCTGTATATATTGAGGCTGACTTCAGTAGGCATCAGACTGCAACCCCTCTGGGCCAGACGTGGGGCTTCTATTCAGCTGCTGCTTTCACTGGCAACACCCTGAATTTGTGCCATGTTAACGTGCTCTTACAAGCTGATCTGAAATAGTAAATGGACTTGTGACTACAACTCCTCTCCCCTCTGCTCTAAGCGATTAACTTATGAAGAGAGGATGGCTCGCAGGCTGCTGGGACCAGCAAACGCTGCCTCTGTGCTGGAAACACAGAGTGAAGACAACGTGCAGAACGCACAGGTAAGTGGGGACCTGTCTCTAGAACAAGGAATTCCTCCTGGTGATTGTGCTGGGACCTGAGATGGGGTTTGCTTGGTACCAGTGCAGGTGAGGGGATGGCTCTCCCTGGCAGAGCTCTGTACAGCAGCGATTGATCTGGGGGCTCTTGGGGTGGTGACAGAGAGGGGGGGGGATTTAAGCACCATTCCTTTGCTGGGCCTGATCTGTAGGAATGACCTCTCCAGGCAGGAATTGCAGCAGCTGCCCGTGCCAGGGAGCAGTGAGGGATCCAGGTGCCCACTCCCAACAGCCCCAGGGCAGGCTTGGCCAGGACAGCAAGATTTACACACCTGTCACTGCTTAGAATAAGTGACATTGGCTACAAGGAGTCAGGGCCTTTGGGGCAGGATCAGATGGGTTTTAGCCCTTCCTGGGGTCTGCAATCATGAAGAGAAAGCAAAGCAGTAATTTCAGCAGCCCATATTTTGATGGACAAGTCTGTTCCTACTGGCATTTTCAAAAGCCTTTTGTTTGGAGACTTGCATCATTCATTAGTTATTCAGGCCAGCTAGAAGCTTTCTTGGGCAGTTATGTGCTCCAGGTTGGTGGAAATGTCCATGATATGGCACTGGGTACCTGAGCAGCCAAAGAAAAGACCCCTCCTGCTGCTGCAGCAGAGAGACAGGAGCAGGCAAACACCTGCCAAAGTGCATTTAGCTGAACTCCTCCATGGAAGAGGCGCTTCAGACCACAGCAAGGGAGGAGCACACAGTCTGAGCTTAGTTCTCCCCAGTGATCACAACAGCAGGCAAGGAGGGAAAATTATGGATGTCAGAGAGCAAGGGAAGCCTCATCTTTTCTAAAGAACAAGGAAATATTCAGTCAAAGCAGGATGACTGACAACTCCTCAGCACGGGTGAAATGCTGCTTTAAAAAGAAGTATTGGAAGCAGAGACTGGTTTAGTTTGGGACATCTTATTGTCCTTGTTCAGTCTTATTTTTAAATATTGTAGTCACTGATTCATTCAGCCTCCTGATTCCTCAGGAACTTAACTACACAGTGAGCCCATGTCACAAGTCATCAGCAACTTCATCACTCCAGCATCATTTCACAGGACAAGTAATAACTGCCCAGAACTTGTGTAAGTGAGCAGACACAGGCAACTGCCTTTGAATTCCATCCAGCAAAACCCTTGTCCATGTCATACTTCTCCTGAACTGAAGGCTGCTTTGTGCTGGAAGTTTAAACCCAGGCTCAAAGGTTCCACAGGACTGGGCTGGAGGGCACAGAACCAAGAGTTGGAATGGCACAGTGCAAACACTCCAGAAATTTCCATGCACCCTTGGCTCTCTCTGACCCCATCGCTAAAAGGAGTCGCTGGCAGCGAACTCCGCTGCTTTCCCAAATATGCAAGCTCCTAACAGGAATCAATCCTGGGTACTTTAGCAGATTTAGTCATGTGGCTGTGGAGTTGTCAGCGAGCTTAGTTGGTGCTGTGATCTAGAAAGAAAAGTATTTTCCAGCTCAGCGTGTGTCCACCGCTGCTGGTGCCATATTTAAGTGGGCACAATACACGGCTCTCGCCAGCGACTCCCCTTCTATTCCTGCCATGGGAAGGACACTCTGTACTCAGCTCTCATTTTAGACACTGCCAGTAGTCCTGGCCCTGCCTAACCAAGGTTATTGGCTGCCCTGAAGCCTCGTGTGCCAAACAGGGCTGCACCTCTCACCTGGGCAGCGATGAGAAGCTCTGCCCTTCTAATCGCGGCACTTGTCACTGTCATGGCAAAGCCACAGTGAGCACAGGTCCTGCTGTGAGTCCCTTCACCTCTTGTCCCAGTGAATTTTGAAGTTTATTCAGTTTGCTGTTAAGCTGCAGGCAGCAAACAAACATAAAAAGGCTTCTCATTCAGTTTATACATAAATCTTTGTAAGTGAACTCACCTCTCCTTTTTCCCTTTTCAAGCACCAGAATGCAGAAAACATCAGGCTGCAGGTTCCTACAACACACGTAAGGTAAAACATTACATTTATGCTATTCCTTGAGACTTTATTTCAATTTTTTCTAGGCAGTGTTAGTTTAATTTCACTACTTGTCACTTTTAATGATGTAGTAATTACTAAATTCACTCACCTTCTTCCAACTAAAACGTTACATTTTGTGGCTGGTTGATGATCTCAGTCCAGTGAATCCCAAGCACAGCACTGGAGGTTTAAGAACTCCGTGCACTTTACATTCTAGAATATTTCTATTCAAAGCAAAGGCTGAGAAGATAAATGATGAAACACAACCTCCATTGCTCTTGTCAATTCTTTGGCTATTAGGACAAAGAGGAAGGTTATTGCTTCTGTACCAAACTGAACAACTTGAGCAAGAGAACTGATTGAAAAGTCAAACCTTGCAGCTGAAAACCCAACCAGAACAGTAGTAGATTCCCAAAAGTGTGGAGGTCCTACAGCTGCAACTGGGGCTTCAATGTAACTTTGACACAATTTACTGTTTCTGTCACCTTTTTAGGAGCAGACCATCCTCACGAGGAGATGAACGTGGACATGACTCAATCCAGGAAAAGTTCTTTCAGCCACGTTTTACACAAGTGCCTGAAGATGTGGTTATTGAGGAGGGGAGATTCTGCAGGCTCGACTTCAAAGTAATGCCAACTTCTCACTTCCAATTCCATTCCCTCTTGGGCTGTGGGGCATGGAGAGAGGTCTCTGCACTTCAATAAGTCAGAGCACTAAGTGGTGCAGAGCCTTCCCAGGTGAAATAAGAAATAAGAGATGGTTAAATATTTCAGCACTTTCCCCTGGAAAATGTAAATGGGATTAGCTGCCTAAGAATATGGTTAAAGCCAAATAGTGGTGAATAAAGACCACCACAGGTCTCACTGGGAAGAAGGAATATTAATTCCCTGCTGAAAAAAAAGGCATTTTGGAAGGGAAACTCATGCTCTGCACGGGGACTGCTACTTCAGCAAACACATCCTGGACACATGTCCAGTGCGGTCTGTTTAGGACTCACCTGCCTTTAATGAGCCTGGAGGCTCTGCCATTGCTGGAACAGACCAGGTTTCATTATATTCTCTGCTCTCCCTCTCAGGTCAGTGGGCTCCCAACCCCAGACGTGATGTGGTACCAGAATGGAAGGATGGTCCACCAGGATCAGTTCCACAAAATGATCGTGTCAGAAAAGGGATTCCACTCGTTTATTTTTGAGGCAGTCAAGTCCTCTGACGCGGGGACGTACGAATGTGTGGCTGTCAACCGTGCAGGAGAAGCATCTTTCACAGTAAAGGTGGAAGTGATTGGTAAGACTGGGGGCACTGATGATTTCCTGGCCATAGGTGGAAAGTCTCAGGAATCTGAAGCTTTCCTCCCTGCATTTGGGGCATTAAACAGTTAAGAGGATGAGGTAGCACTCCTGATGATCAGGCTCAAACAACAACAAACACCTCATTTTTTGCAAGGCCATTTGAATAAATACCCCTGGGATGCCATATAACTTCAAAGCAGTGCTAGCAGGATGCATATTTAGATAGAAGGGGATATTCAGAATGTAATGAATGCCATTAGTCTCCCAGGATGGATAACATACATTAATTGACTCTCCTTCCAGCATGGATTTTGTTTACCGCACCCTCATGCTCATGGGAATTGCCTGCAGGCTGAGGAGATGCAGCAAGGAACACCTGCCCTCCTGAATTTACCATTCTGAAACCTTAAAACACCAACCATGATACGAGCATTCCACACTTGCAGTAACTCCTCCTTTATCTTCCCTCTTTAATTCAGCGAAAGAACATCACATGCCTCCAACTTTCATCTTCAAGCCACAAAGCAAAAAGGTTTTTGAAGGAGATACAGCCAGGCTGGAATGCCAGATCTCTGCCATCCCAACCCCTCGGATTTACTGGAAAAGAAACAACGAAATGGTACAATATAATACAGACCGAATAAGGTACCCTACTAATGAGCTGGCCACGGGTGTGTTACACAACAATAACCAGTGTATTTGTCAGGGCAGCTTTAAACTGGCTGGTTTCTAAAAGCAGCAGGCTGGAAAGCTGGACCTGCCCCTCGTGTGTGGCACAAGGGGCACAGCCCCTGTGCTGGACAGGCACGGCCCTGAGAGCCTTGTTTTGAGGGTACAAGGTGCCTGGGTGCCCCTCTGAGTGCCAGCAGCACATGGAGAAGAGAATCCCAGCTTTAGGACAGAAACATGCAATGTTTCCTCGTGCTCCGGGAGTGTTGGTGCCACGATGTGAATAACTGGTGGCTGTAAACACAAACACAGTGTTTATGTCAGAACAGTTGGCAATGCCCCAAGAACTGTTCTGGGGCTCTCTCAGCTCCTCAGTGTGTGAACTGACTCTGATTTCAAACATCTCTCCTTCCCCCTTCCACGCACTTACACATCAACCCCTCGATTTTCCAGCTTGCTCCATGACAACACCGGGAGGATTTGCCTCCTGATCCACAATGCCAACAAGAAGGATGCTGGGTGGTACACGGTGTCCGCTGTCAACGGGGCAGGAGTGGCCACGTGCCATGCCAGGCTAGAGGTTGCAAGTAAGTACCATGTCCCAGCACCACAGAAACCTGCACTTGTGGTCAGGACAGGCCCTCAGGATCAACCTCAGGAAGCTCAAACTGCTGGATCTCTTTCCAAAGACACCCAACCAGACAAAAAAAAATGACTATGCCAATAAAAACCCCTTTTGCTTAGTGCCAGGGCACTGTGGTGTGTCCTTTGCACTGTTCAAAGGCTGTCATTTGATTGGCACCAGGAAGGAGGGGGGATATAAACCCCTGGTGTCTGAGATATGGCTTTGTCTGTTAAATCCTTCCCAGGCGTTTGCTGGTTTATACTGCAGATTAAAAGCAACTGGGTTCCTTTACTGTGGGTCTTTCTACAATCTGGGAAGACACTCAATGACCCTTGTGGGTCCCTTCCAACTCAGAATATTCTGTGATTCTGTGACACTGAAAGAGGCTTCTTTTTCTCTCTTCCAGCACATGCAAATAAGCCCCTTCCAGCCCCAAAGCAGTTACGGGTTCGACCAACTTTCAGCAAGTACCTGGCGCTGAATGGGAGAGGACTGGATGTGAAACAAGCTTTCTCACCAGAAGGAGAGTTTCAGCGTTTGGCTGAGCAGTCTGGACTGTATGAAAGTGATGAACTTTAACTGGAAACGAAGAGGAAAACTCACACCCATGAGAGACAGTTACAACATAGATGCAGTTAACTGGTGATCGCTCTAATTAGCAAAATACCTATTTACATATTTTTATTTTGACTCTGGCACATTCAGCTGTTCCTATTTTACCATGTTAGGTTTTATTTATATGGTTTGGTGACTATAACCATTGACTGAGTATTGCATTTTAACTCTAAAGCCTAAGGAAGCAGGTTAATTAGTTTTCACAGTGTGGGTGGTTATAGTTCCACCTGTGCCTGGTTCCATGCTAAGGTAGATTGGTTTGTACTGCTTCTCTAATATCACTCGTGATAATATCAGGAGTCTGTACTGTCTGAATACTAAAACCAAATAGACTAGAGTGTTTTTATGAGAATAAATTAGAAGCAAATAAAATTTTAAACAACCAACGTCAGCTGTGACTCTTCCTTGATGTGCAAAAAGCAGCTTTTGATGGTCTGGGAAAGATGGATTCTGACTCCCCTGAGCCTTCCACTGGCCCCTTCCCCTGCCTGCTCCCACTGTCTTTGTCATCTGACATCTCTGAGCTGTTCAGTACAAACCAAATGCTGCCTCCCCCCTCAACACTAAAACATGAAAGTGAGGAAAAATCAGTATTTCTTCTCCTTGCACTTGACCCAAAAGCTGTGTTACATATCCCATATACTATAAATAATTCAGGCTCCCATGTTTTCCCTCCTCTAATCAAGGAGTAGTTGTGGCTTATCTCACTGCTGACCCTCAACACGCTGTTGGTTTTCATCAGCCAAGTGGTTTGTTTTCTTGCTGCTGTTCACAGCCACCTTGTTCAAAACAGCGTTAAAGAAATAAATCAAAATCAAATAAACCAAATAAACACCCAAAGGTGAACTACACAACAGTGATGACTGAACACCCAACAAAATGCTGCAGCTCTACCACCACACTCAGCTCCCCTGGGCTGCGGAGGGATGAAACCCACCTGTCACCCAACCAAAGTGTCACCTCAGTTGACCTGGCTCTGACTGCCCTTCCCAGCACCACTTAGTGACACGTGGATGGTGTGTTGGTAACAGGATGGCAACAGGTTGGGTAAGAGGCGATGGGTTGGACTCGGTGATCTCTGTCGTCTTTTCCAACCTTACTAATTCTGTGAATCTGTGATTCTGTGAAGTGAAACAGCAAAGCTGTTGTCACCCACTAATCCCATCCCTTCTTTGCAGTGAAACCTGGTGAGCACAGACATGAGCTGCCTGAACAATGTCCCACCTCTGCCTGGAGCCTTCCTCCTCTGAGGATGATCCCACAACCCTCCCAAACCACAACAGCCACATTTACCATGAGAATTTGCTGGGGGGAGTAGCCCAGATCCAGGTGAAAAAGGGCAACAACACTTGCTCCATCTACATGTGATTCCACACTGTTTTAGGGGACTTACAGTGAATATCCTGACTGATCTGAAGACAGGTCTGACTCAGTCTAAGGAATGAATCTGTAATCCTACCTGAGCACAGAAATGTTTTTGAAAACATAACAAAGGCCTTAATGCCACGATCCTACAGTCGGTAACAACCATGAGTGCAATTAGATGAGCTTTTCTCTCGTTTACATTGAGATAAACCCTGGATTTGTTTTTGTGCCAACATTATAGATGAGTATTTGGCATGGGAATTCCACAGCAGAGAGACAGGAAGAACTGGAAACAGTGAGCCCAGCTGAGCAGAAGCACATGCTGGTGTTCCTGTCTCCTCTAACATCTCTGGAGAAATCAATTCTGTGAGGCCTGGATTCAAATCACATGTTTATAAGTTGGAACCATGCTAAAATGCTCTGGAACCAGAGCCAAAGGCCTTCATTTAGCACTGATGTAACACAACAAAAGAACACTTGAACAGGTCTCAGGAACAATGAGCTATTTAAACCAGAGATATTTCATTAAAAGTAGTGGAATAAGGTATTAAAGTAATAAACTGTCTGGCCCACGTTGGGCGAGATCCAGATTCATAAACAATTGCTGTTTTGTGAATGGCCTGAGTAACTAAATAAAATAAATGGGAATCTCTGAAGCCTGTAAATCTCATGAGTCTGTCATGGAAAGGAAAGTGCTATTGTAAGTGGTCAGTCATGAATGCAGGAGAGCACAAGAATAACAAGGACTGTATAAAGTCCAAGCTTACTTCAGTCCAGGTCCCATAAACTGAGCTGCTTTGTTTTCCCATTTTTGGTAGATGGAAATACATCCCAGACTCATTATCCCTGTGGAACTGGGGATCTATGGGCTGGTGCAGCAGGGGAGGATTTACCTTCACCTCGTCTAAATGAAAGCAGAAGAGAGGGGAGAAGTTATTGTTTCTCAGGCAGAACAGCTGGAGACCTGCATTAATTGCACAGATATTCATATTTCATATATATATACACATATTTATATTTCTCAACATATAATGCTGCCATAAACCTCTTCTGGATAATCAGGTGAGCTCGTACTGCAACATGAAATCCCATTTGCTGAGACATGACGGTGCCATAAAGACACAAGGAAAAGCTGATTACCTCGGGCATATGCAGCCACTTTTCTCAGGCAGCAGCAGGCAAGACAGAAATTCATTAAAAATGCAGAAATCCAGGTCTGGGCTTTCCATTTTTTGGCAGCAGTTGGTGTCTGGCCTGTACACTGGTTGCTGCTCTCTGTTGGAATAGATTTCACAGCCTTTTGCAAGGTCCAAGAGTGAATTGTTAGTCCTTATTATTAACAATATGAGAAAATTAAAGGCTGAGGTGATTGAAAGGGATGGTAACTAACACCAAGCACCAGCTTTTTCCCTGCCACTGAGGGGGTCCCACCTCCTCCCACACGAGATCGGTCATATATTATCTGATTAATTCCCGGCTCCTTCTGAAGTCACACATTACCCTTGCACTCATAATCCAGGAAGTTATAAAGACAGCAAAACTGAGAAGGCACTGGCTGCATTTCCTGCTGTGGGGACGAGTTACCCCCGAGTTTCACCCCTGGGCCTGCTCAGAGTCAGACCCTCCTTGTTGTGCCCCCCAGAGGCCCCACAGCCCGTCAGGGATGAGCCCACAAACCCCTTCCTGGCCTGGCTGGGGCTCCCTGTCCTTCCTTATCCACCTTGTTTGGTTTAGTCTCAATCCTTGCGCTGGTGCACAGCAGAGATAACACAGCGACACCGGAATGTCACGAGCCCAGACTCAGAGCAGCACAATTCCAAAGGATTTGGGCCGTGAAGTCCCGTGGGTACAGGTTGTGAGGGAACATCTGAAAACAGCTCAGGTGCTTCAAATCTAACCAAGCTCCTTCTGAAGTCAACCCAGTCTTCCCAGTGCCAAATGAGAGCCTGAAGAGAGGGCAGGGAGCTGGAATGGAGCTCCCCTGGCTCCTGCTTTCCCTCACGATCCAGCCTTGCCCTTGCAAAAACATCCCTGATAAAGAACAGCTGCTGCCTCATGCCCGTGTCTATCCAGATTTTTTTTTTTCCTTTTATTTTGGTGAGTCCTTTACAACAACATGTTGTAAACATGCTGCCAACACCTTCCTCCCTTGGATAAAATTATTGGCTCCTCTTCCCTCTCTCTGTGCTCAGGAATCACAGCCTTTCTGAGCCGGACACAAATGGCCATTTTTACCTTTCCACGGGCGAATTGCACAGGTGGAGCTAAAAGGGAGGATTCTGTTTATAAGATTCCAGGAGAGTTTAAAATTACCTCCTCCTCATAAACACGGCTCATGCAGATTCCAAGCCCGTGGGCAGCTGTCTCTGCACGTGGGCAGCTGTCCCGTTGGAGCAGCTGGGAAACCACCAAAGGGGCTCCTCAAAATCAGCCTTTTCCTACACCCGGCTCCAGCCAGGTGGGACGTGTGAGGCCTGGCTGCAGGAGGTGAAGCCAAAAACAATGAGCAAAATTGTTAGTTTTTAACTGCAGAGGAAGACAAAAATGTGACTGAACTTGATTCAGGAGTGGTTCAGTGACGGGACAACTAATTTAATGGCATTGTTACTTGTAAATATTAGATATACTTTAGAGAGTGAACACATCTCTAAAATTAGAATCTACTTTTCTTCCTAACCAGGTGCTCTGGGGCCAAACCAATGGAGACAGTGCCAAGGGACAGGTGGGGTTTATTCTTTCCAACATTCTTAGAAACTGAGAACAACAATGCCTGTTGCATTTCTGGAGCTGGAGAACACAAAAAGGGTCACAGTTGTCCCCCCTGGTACTTACAAAAGTTGGTTCTCCACAGGATGCCGTTTTTAGTATCATAGGAATAGCAAAAGCTAGACCTATAAATAAAGACAAATCATTAATTATGCCCCAAAAGTCAAATGGAAGCTTTCCAGGCCAGGTCATGCCCTGAGCAGCAGAGCTGGCAGCAGGGGAGGGTCAGGGATTTTCAGCAATGGTAAGAAGTTGTGAGTTGGGCATTTGCTCAAATGTTAAACAGAAACAGATGTATGAAAATCAAATGAGTTTCACAGCAATCTCCTGGGTCACAGGATGCATCTACAGCAAGGAAAGAAAATATTTCTGCAGCTTCCCTTTGCTTTACAAAAAGTATTTCCAGCAGTCTCTGAGGTAAGTCTGTGCAAGTACTTCTACAATAGATATTATTTTAAACCACACTTTTACAAGAAGGGATTTTTTTTTAAATCCCTCTGGTGTTGAATAGTCATTGGAGATATCCAAGCAAAGCTACAGGAAGGGAAACAACTTCATCAGGGGGATCCATCCGCTGGGGACAGACTCAGCCACAGCTCAGAATTCCAGCACTAAGATCCTTCCCACCCCCAGGAAGCTGCAGCCAGAGCTGGAATCCTCACCAGCGGCAACCTGGAAGACACAAGATCTACAGGACGTCAGTGATTTTTAAATATTTGAAGTACTTCTATATTGGCTGACAAGGGCTGCCCTCAGGGAGGGAAGAATTTAGTAGAGCAACTTGTGAGGAAATCAGGCAAGAATGAGGTGGGACAAGAATTTCAAATATTGTCATTCTTTCAGCACATCTGTGTCTGCCCAGGGAGGGGGACAGAGAATGCAGGACCTTGTACTTGTCAAGTGTTTCAGGACTGAGGCCCCTGACACCTGTCAGACGAGCAAAGAAGGTTGTGAGTGTGAGTTTAGGGGCAGTGCCACCTCAGGCTTTGTGGCTGTTTGTGTGTTCTGGGCTGCACAGGTCACAGCTCCACTGGGGAACAAATTAAATATCACTAATGCAAAACTCGGGGAAAATGATCAAAAGCAAGCACAAGGTGAAGGATGCTCCAGGCAAGAGGGCTCAGTAAAAGGTGTGAGCTCAGCTGGCAGCAGAGACTCTTCACACAGTTAAAATTATAGCAAAGCCCTCCCCGTACCCTTAATGTTTTTCCTGGTTCTGGATAAGAGCAGGGGGATTGTTAATAAAGGTATAAAACACGTCTGGGTCTTTTCTGCAGGTATTTCAGGTGCTGCTTTTGCTCCCAGAGGTGCCCAGCCTTGCCAGAGCTCTGGGGGGGCACCTTTCCAAATCCTGAAGGACATTTATTCCTCTGCCCTGAGTTGTCACCCCTTTGTGTGCCCAAGGGAGCAGAGCCCGAGCATTGGCAGCGTCCTGGGGCTGCTCCATCCCCAGTGGGACCCTCCATCTCCACATTCCCACGCAGGGATTCACCAGCCCTCGCTGATCCTTAACCCTAACGAGGCTGATGTTTATTTCTCAACAATTCCCGTCCCAGGCGCCTCTTACCTTCAGAGGGAAAAAAAAAAAAGGAATAAAATCGTGTTTCCAGGAAAAAAACCCAATCCCTGTTCCCGGGTGGCTGCACCAGAGGGCGGAATTCCTGGAATTTTTGTTTTACTCCCAAATCCATTTATGCCCCGGAGGGAGCAGGAGTCCTGTGCAGGGCAGACCTCCCTTCTCCTGGGCAGTCCTTGGTATTCATCCATTCCCAGGATTCAGCAAAACGCGTGTCCAGCTGCCAGCCCAACGTGCCATAAGAGGATCCGGGCACTGATGGATTTGGTCCCCTTGGCCAAGCCAAGCCATCCCATCCCCTCTCTTCTAGAGGGACTTGTTTAAAATAAAACCCCTTTTCCCTTCCCTTCCAAAGGGATCTTGTTGCCTCGCAGTATCCCAGGACACTTGTCCCAGGAAGTTGAGGTCACTGGTGTGTTTATCGTGATTTCTCAACAGCCTGACAGGCTGGAGAGCAGCTGGGTGGCACCTCTGGCATCTCCAACCTTCCCTCCTGGCAGCCCCTCTCTTAGGAAAGGCATCGAAAATCTCTGGAGTTACTCACCCGGAACTTCCCAACCTCTCCCCACCTGCCCCTGGCTTTTCCCGGCAAGCTCCATGCCCTGCAGCCACACAAACTTGTCTGAAGAGGCAAAGCTTGGAACACACCATCATTTGCACTGTCTCAGAACAGACTCCTCAGTTAAACAGATTTGTTCCAGGATCCCTGAGCTTTTTGACCTCCTCTGTTTTGGCTAATGGTGTTCAACAAAGTTATTTTCCTCATTAAAATCTGAGTTTAATGCACATGGATTGGCAGCAGTTCCCACTAAACCACTATTTGAGGGAATTGGCATCCTGATCACAGGAAGCTTCTTTGAATAAATAACGGAATTAAAGAAAAATGGGGGATTGCAGAGCAGGTCTGTGGCCACCTCCTTCATTCTTCAAGCCAAGTATCTTCAGAATTTGTGCCCCCTCCCTCCTCATTTCCAGAGAAGGGCCATGTGGTTGCAGGGAAGGTTTCTCTGCCCCACCCCAAAGGATGTGCCCAAGGCTGCTTCCCACCTCCCCTCCCACTTTCTCCCGAAGCTTCCTGGTGTTTCCTCATTCCCATTTACCTGCAGTGAGTGCCACAATCCACAGGCAGAGCCTTCACCTTCCGCTCTCCATCCCCTGCCAGGCCTTTGGCTGAAGAAGGTGCATTTTCACAGAACACAACACAGAAGACCCTGAATCCCTTTTGGTACCGACTCACAATATCCATGAAACAGTTTGCTGGGCTGAGAGGAGGCGCATCCTGTGGTGTGTGCACTGACTGTTCTCTGGCAGTGACAGCCGTGACACTGAGCTCATTATGGACACAGAGACACAACCCCATGTGCTCAGCTGAAGGGGCATTAATTAGCCCAGGAGGGGCTAAATCACCCCTCCAGCCTCTCAAGAGACAGCAGAGGAGGAGAAAGCACGATGAGAAACAAGGATCTATGACAATAAAGGTTAAGGTACTTTTATTATAAAAGTCTATACAATGAGCACCAGACATAGCAATGCAATTATATCTGGTTCAGTTATATATACTCCGTATCTATATATCCATAGAGATATATAGGTTTTGCTTTTACCAAAGTTATATCACAAAATGCCTAGTCCTACCATTTATTTATTGCTCAACAAGGATGGCACAAAACACACTCAGCATAACTGTTGCCATGCTTATCTACTGAATAAACAGCCAAACACTGCATAACAAACACAAAGCAGCTGTTAATTCTGAATTGGAACCAGTCTGATCACTCACTCACTTATAAAAATATTGGAATCATATAGATTTAAGCATTATAAAGGAGGAATATATTATTTAAAACATTTAAATAGTGCATATTGACATTTTGCATGTGGTATATAAAACACAGACATTCATGTACAACACTATACAGTACACATCAGTTTCAATGTTTGGATACACCCGTGTCTGCAGACTGAGAGAAAAGGAACTGAAGTGGACATTGCACAATGGAACTGAAGGAAAATAAATCAGTAAATGGTCTCAAGACTAGTTTAACCTCATCGTTCTCTAAGGTCCCAGATCACTTTGCAGTTAAAAAAAACATTTTAAAAAAAGGCATACCACCAGTGCTCAAGAGTTTTAGTGCTTTTTTTTCTGTGTCTCGAGTCCAAAATTACAAACCCAGGAGCGTTCTACAGTACACAAATGAAATCTGAGCACTAAAAATCCTACCTGCAACCTATTTCATACGCTTCGTGAGGAACAGCAAGTCTCTGAGGTTACATGCAAGCCAAGAAAGTTAATTTTTGGTCTTCCATAAAGCAGAGTGAATTCACAGCTACGCTGATATCAGCCATAAAGACATGCAAGTGAGAGTAGGTGCATGCAAAACATGGCCACAATCAAAGTGATACACTGAAGGAAATAAAAAAGAGAAAAACTGAGAAAGCACCAGCTGAAATGAGCATTTTGATTCTGCCAGCTCAGGAGCAGCTGAGCGGCTGCTGCAGAGCCCAAAGCCAGGAGCTAAATCATCACTCAGCACAGCAGATGTGATACTTCAAAACATTATTTAAGTTTCAGCTCTGAAGCTAAACCATGCAAGGCCCATAAACTGTTACATTGCAAGGGTTAGATAACTCATGTTTGTTCTCAAACTGTAAAACAAAACCGTGATGAACAGCAGGAACCTCTGCACTCCACAAGACAGTCACCCCCCGTGTGTCACCTACACTGATTTTAGCCCTTGTCACCCCTCAGGTTTGAGCTCCTTCCTGCAGGAGCCACACCTCTCCAGTGCCATGGGATGTCCCACACCCCCAGGTGTTCCTTGTGCTCCTCACATCTTCCCAGAGCGCAGGGGCATCATCCACAACTCAGCCCAAACGCTCCATCACCACCAGGGAAATGATCAAATGAACAACACTTACACAAGTCCTGTAGGCAGCATGTGATTGAACCTTTCAGTTTTCCAAGTTTGGTTTTTTTTTTTTTAAAAGCCACTAAAAGCAAAAGGTCACTTTCTGGTTTGTCCACTGTCATCTTTATCAAGGAGGAAACGTGACCAACAAATGAGCAAAATCCACAGACGTTAATTATTACTGCGTGTAGGTGCAATTTAGATACCACAAAAAATTCAAGTTGTTCCACAGCAGTCCTTTGAGAGGAATTTCAGTCTGTTAAAAGTGTTCCAGGAATAAGAACTGTACCCTTAATTTGCTGATTTCCCGCCCCCCCCCCAATAATAAAAAATAGGCAAGAGGAGTAGTTCAGTGTAGCGTTATGGTATTCATAATTTCTTCAATAATGCAAAAAGTTGGTAATAACAAAAGTCTCAAAGTTCCTGAATGCTAAAGCAAAGAAAACCAAACGCAAAAAACCAAATTATGTTTGTTCTGGAACAAGGTGGATGCATCTGGAATACAAAACTTGGATGGACACTGTGTTTGCTAAAGTTGGATAGAGCAGTCTGGAGCTCAGAAATCTGATGTGCTCCCTAGACAGGACCTACTTACCCTCCAAACTCGTCCTAGTGGCACCACAATAAAGTGCACAAACTGTTTCCTTTCAACAGTGCATGACACACCAACACAAGCACCCAACAAGTACAGGGGGAGTGGATGGAAACACCACGCTACTCAACACGCTGGGAGGAACAGAGTTTAAATGGATTTTGAAGAATCTTGTTTGCTGATCAGGACCTCCAAGAGCCTCAGTTTGGCTTTGATTTTCTTGTACTCCCTGTACTCATCCAGCATTGGGACTCGATCTTCTTTCTGGACGTTCCTGGGAAAAAAGAAGCACAAAATTTCAGCTGCGTCCTCCACCCTGCAGCAAGTCTCACACAAGTTGAAACTGCCATCACCCAAAACCCCTGAATTGCAAATCCTTTATTCAGCACAAGTGCTGCAGAATTGGGTATTAATTTTATATGACCACCTTCATTTCAAACAGAAAAATACAAATCAATTTAAGTCAATCTACATTCTCACTGTCTATAGACTGACCCCCAAACTGACAGCAGGGAATTATTCTTGTTTAAGACTGGACTGTAACAAATTAATCTAATAATCTGATTAACCTTGTTATTTGCCACTGAAGTCAGAAGGAGTTATGCTCCACATTCAGCAAGTGCACAGTGGAATTTGTGTGACCAATGGGCCACGAGTTTGTGGTTTAGGAGAACGTTTAATTAAGTGAGAACATCTGCCAGTCAAGTGACTGAGCCCTGGGCGGGGGTTGTTAGTTCTGTTCAGGAGGTGAGACACCTCAAAAATATAACAGGGAACACTCCAGCCCAATCCATGACAATGTATATGAATATAAGAAGCCTGAAATAACTGAACAATGCAGAGAAGAATAAAAGTTATATAATCCTTTCTTGGTAAAGCAAACATCCACTGTTAGGACTGACCTACTGGAACAAAGGAAAAACAGACAAATTTCCCTCCCCTACATTAAAAAAGGGGATAATATGAGCGGAGGTTAATATAAAAATATGATTTTTAATAAGCATTTTTTAAAGTGAAATTTTTGGAATGAAAAAACCCTCCCTTTTCCCATTTTAATTATTATACTTTACAGGCTGTAACAGAGGAAGCCAAACCCAGGGGCAAGGCCTCTTCCACTGTTACAAATACACAAAGTTATCTCCTTCAGGAGATTATTCACAGCAGAGATCAAAACAGATCAGATTCTGTTTGGCAACATTCACAGAGAAAGTGAAAAAAAAACACTTGGCTGCACGAGGAGCTGCTGGGCAGCATCTGCTTTTGTGCTGAACAAACCTTCCATTCTGCTGATAAAACTCCTCTTCAAACTCTCGCAATGTCTTGCGTAGCTTCTTCTTCTCAGCTCTGGCTTTCCACAGTTGCTCCAGTAACTCAGGCCTAAAAACGTCAAGAGAAATTAAAATCCCGTTGGCAACACGACAGAATTAAGATTCCTCAAGAACAACTGAGTTGGCTGCACTAAGAGTTTATTTGTCTGGCTCAGAGGAACAGGCTGTGTGTCTGATGGTGAGACACTGAGAACAAACTGCTCTTAATTAGCAGTTCATAAAGGGGTAACACTTCCGGCTGTCTCCACGGCTCAGGTGAGGCTGGAGAAGGTTTAGAAGGCACCAAACAATTCACTGAATACCAAGAGAGACTTCAGACAGGTCAGAGCAAAGGACACTCATCCCACCCAGACATTTCCTGAGCAGTGCTGAACGTGTCCCTCCCCTCCACCCAACCTCAGGGATTTGGTGTCAGGACTGAGAGGGCAAAAAGTGCAGCTCCAGGAATTCAGTGCCCCTACATGGAAGCAGCTCTGGTGCTGGACAGCCTCAGGTCCCGGGTCAGCTTCTCTTGACCATCTTCAACATCAGACTCTGAGTTTTCAACTGGGCTTAGGACGGGCTGGGTTTGGGCAGCAGTTTTTAAGATCTCATTCAGGTCTGTAGACAAACCATCACTTTCCTCCTCTTCTTCCTGAAAGTCAAAGCAGAAATTTAAAATAAATACCATGTTTTTCACTTTCCTATCCCAAGTGCTGGGAAGTGGGTTTTTTTAAAATGCACTGCACCTACCTTAATTTCTTCAAAAAAATGGGCAGTTTCCCCTTCAATGATGGGCTGTAGCATCTGCCCCCTCCTCTTGGTTGATGGTGATCCCTGCAAAAACAGAAGGTTGCTTCGTTGTGTGAAATTAGACACCAAATGCTGTTTGCAGTCAGAATTTTGTTCAAGACACCCAATACCTAAAGCTATTTCCTTCTGTCAGATGAATGAAACACTGCAAACATACTTACAAAAGCACAAACAAAACAGCCACATAACCCAGAAATCTCAGATGCCCAAGGCACCCCTGACAGAGAAATAAATGTTGTCGTTCATTATTTAAGTCAAAATACTCCTCTTCAGACTTAAAAAGGACTCATTCTCCCCATGTCTTGTACCAAACTCATAAAGCACAATATGACACCTCTGAATTTCCTGTTTACTCTTGCTCCTCCTAAACCAAACCACAGTTACACCAGGCAAGAGCTGGTTCCTCTCTCCTGCCAGGCACCCGTTGGGACCAATCCTGCCAGGGTCTTTCTCCAGACCACTCCCAAGGCCTGCACTTGGGAGGGTCATGTCAGAGACATCCACTGCCACCTCAGAGTCAAAATCCTCTGAAGTGCAGCCCAAAGCAGGTGTCCCTGGGCCTGCTGCCCCCGTGGCACAAAGCACAAATCCCCAGAGAGCAGGAGCAACTCCAAGGGATGGACTCGGAACAGCAGAAAGGTGGGACACAAAAGCCACACAGACAATGAGCTGTCAAAAAACACCAGTTCATGAAGGTAAGTAGTTTCCATACAGGCTTCAGTGCGCTGTGATACTCTGAGGGATTTCATGGCATCGACTGTCGTATAAACAAACAAAAAAATCCATCCTTGAAAGAGCTGGCACTGAATACAGCCTGCCCAGAGCTACCACTGAACAACCCTGGGGAATGACACAGGTTTCAAAAGCAAAGGGCTGTAAAAATACTTGATAGCTGCTGCCTAAAATGCACCTCAGCTGAAGAGTCAGACTTTAGAGGTGAGAGCTGGGATAAAGCACAACCAGTCAGGGGACCACTAAAGGCCTGTAACTCACCAGTCAGTGTTTAAAGCAACCTGTGTTTATGGAGTTCAAAGAGGGACACTGATACAAAAGCCCTTAAACTTCAACAGGTCTGTAATGCAAATCATGTTTTTCTTTAAAAGTAGCCACCAACAAAGAAGTGCACACAAGAAAGGCAGGAGCTTGACCTGATCCCTTTATCTCAATGTACTTTGGCTTAAGGGGAGAGCTAAGAACTGTCAGTGACAATGTAAACAGCAGATTAAGTTCCTGCTGAGCAAGCCCAGAGAACTGTCTGTATGCAAAGGGATTATCTCAGTCAGCTCTGCAATCCTTCCCTTGCAGGAGGGTCAGGAGCTCAGCCCAAAGCTGGCACTGTGCATGTCTGGGTCAGGATGCCAGGGCTGTCCCCAGCCCCTTTACAGGTACCACAAACAAGGTCACAGCAACTTCCTTGCACAGAATGAAAACTTTTCTTCCTCAGAGAGAGGAAAGAAAAGAACAGAGAGCACTGCAATTCAGAAGGAAATGAAGTGAAAACACAATGGAAAAGCAGGGGTGTTGCACAGGCCTCACTCCAGGGAAGCATGAAGGCATGGGATGGTTCTGATGGTCACCCTGTCACTGCTGACACGAACCTGCACTGCAACTGCTGTTACTATTCTGGGCAGGACTGGGAGCACAGTGTGTCCTGTGGGTCTGTACCTCACACAGGCCCTTGGGAATGTCTCAGCCACACCAAGGGAGCTCACTGAGTTCCCCTGAGAACCATTTGCTCCCGCCAAGGTCACAGACAGCTGGGAGCTGCTCTGCTCTCGGCACTAAATCAAATGCCTCAAGTACAAGGAAAAAATATCTTCCACAAGAAAGATGTGTTACTAGCTGGTCTAAAGGCAGCCCAGCAGCTTCAAAAATCGGGAAAATAAACAGAAATAGCATTTGGTTTACTCACAAGAATAGGAGTAATGCTTGCTCTAGTTAACATTTGTTTTACAAGTCTGTATCTGTCATAAAGGGGCTTCACAATATGTCTTTCTTCTCTAGTAACCTAAAGGCAGAGAAACCACAGAATTAATTATACCAGCCACTAAATAACAGTCAAGCAAACACAAATCAGTGTGCTTTTCCTGCCAGGCCAATTAGAAACATAAAACTAGTTTAAAGTGTGTTCATGGAATGGGGTCTACACAGATAATCAGGAAAAAGTGGGATCTTTTTCATTCTCTCTCTTCTCACTTTATTTAACGTCCTGTGTTTTTCAGGAAGAAGGTTTAAACACTTCCTAAAAGTCAGGGGAGCTTCAGTAAAAGCAAGAGGCAAAAAAGGGATCAAGAACTGAGGGGAAAGATGTGTGCCTGGCAATGGTGATGGTTCTACAGGAATGACAGGGAAAAAAGAAAAAGATGAAACCGTAGAGAGGGGGGGGGGGCAGGAACTGCCTTTTCATCCCTGTGTTTGTGAAATCCAGAAAAAGATTTCCGGCCTTTTCCCAGGAAATTCAATAATCCTGTTTATCTTTAAGACGTCTCTTTGCCTCACAGACATATAAAGGCACCAAATAACACCAATCACTGCTGATTTGTGAAAAAGGGGGCCTATTAATACATACTTTTTTCTGTTTTTTAGGAGTCAATGCAGTAAGTTCCTCGGATGCCAACATGGAGGCCAATAGATACCTTTGTGTTTTGGAGAAGGAAAAAGAAGAACCCCCCACACCAGCATTAAATTCTGGTCTCACTGTTGTGCACAAGAGTTACTGTTGTCTACACAAACAATCACAGAGTTGGAAGTAAAACCAAGTATTACCGGCCGTCCATGTTGGCTCTCATAATACAAGAGGCTTTTCTGGAGAGATGTTTTCTCTTCTACCAAATGGTCCTTTGTCATTTTCTAGCAAGAATAATTAACATTTAATCAAACACAGGTCATTTCAACTCTTTTCCTTTATATTAGAGATGCCTTAGACAAACTCAGCTCAGTTAACACCACACATCCCACCTCCAGCCATCGAAAGCTGTCCAATATTGTCAGCACATTGTTTGGCAGTATTTTGATAAAGGGTGAGCAAGGAAAACGTGGCTCCTCTTGATGATTTCCCCCACAGTGTCTGAAATACGAGGGCCTGGCAAAGGGCTGCTAACTAGAGGCATCATTTTGGTGATAAAGTGGTATCTCAAGTGTCTGGCAGTGCCCTGTTTCCCCTTTTTTCTCTCTTGGAAAAGCCCATCCATAACCTGACACTTACTTTTATATCTTCTGGCAAACATCTCTCAACTCGTTTTTCCTTTAATCTTTTCAGGATGAGTTCAAGCGTGGCCTCCTTGCTGGGCTTCTTCTCTTTCTGCACAGCCCGCAGCTCATCCTCGTTCTCCTCATCCTCTTGGTCTAGAGAGGAACCAAAGCTTTTTGGAAGAGTGTTGCTTCGTGGACGTGGCTGAGGTATGAATTCTCCATCTGAGCTCCTCTGCTTGGCATCTGAAGGGAGACAAATTCAATCCAAAGGTTCATTTAACTGCAAACACAGCAACACAGCAATTGGCACGGGAAAAGTTTCTCTCCAGATGAGCCAAAGCCACAAGAATAATTTGATTTTTGAATTGTTCAGAATGTGGAGTTGTGGAATTCTATGGAATGACTTCGGCATTTCACTCATGCAGACAATTTGAGCTCGTAGAAAACCAGAACCTGCAGCATCTCTTACCTTTTATTTGCTTTCTCAGTTTGGTAAGTTCAGTCATCCACTTCAAAACTTTGGGATTGGCTGCAATATCACTGTAGGAGGGCTGAAAAAAAATACAAATAAATTACATTTTAAAACAAACACGCTAAATACTGTTTAAAAATACTTCTTTCAGGGTTTGGTAATATTTGTGACAGTGAATGTGACCAGTAACACGGATGACTCTGAGTAAAGGGAAAAGTGACAACCCACCTTGCTGTTCTTCTCTTTTTCAAACTGTTCCTCAAATTGCTTAATTTTTTTCTGTAATTTCTTGACAAGCTGATAAGGTGTCTTGTCTTCCCTTTTGTCATCTTTTGAGCTAAAGGATGCTCTTCGTGTTCTGTATTAAAAACATTTTAAAATATCTAAGTAATTAAATTAGAGCGAACAACTTGTATATTTAGATAACAAGTGATCTAGGTTCGGGTTTTTCACTCTAGTTCATCATCTATTTCCTCTCTGATTTCAGTAATACCCAAGTACATTTGTTACAAAAGGTGCCTGGAAGATCCCTCAGCACTGCCAGTGACATCCAGGTAGTTCAAGACATTTGCAATATTAATCTAAATAATGAGTCTTTCCTGTTCCAGATTCTCCCACTTTTCTGAGCATGGGAATTGCTCCCCAGTTCCTTCCCAGTGACACCAGCAGGCAGTTGAGGTCAGGGGTTATTTGCAGTTTTGGAGGGTCACGCTCCCCAGTGTCACACAAATAACTTGTAGTTTGTTTAGTGACAATTCTGCTTTAAGGAAGTGCATAAAAAAAATTAAAATGAAAAAGCCAGAGCCTGCATAAAGTCACAGAGAGCAGAGCCCAGCAAAGCCTGGTAAACAAAGGATATAAATACTGCCCTCAGCCCAGGAAGTGCCAGAACAGCAGGACATCAGAGGGCTGCTGAAATGCCAGGGAAAATCTGCAGGCTCTATTTTTATCCTCCTTCCCTCAGCATCTGTCAGAGACCTCTTGGAGATACACCATCCCACCCCAGATGAACCTCTGTCCTCACTCACTCTGGCAATTCCTGGGCAGCCACAACAGTCCAGTGGCCACTTAATGCCATGTTTGACCCTGGGTTTAAATTAATTTGCATTATGAAAACCCACGAGGTTCTTCCACAGCTGTATTTTCATCCTGGTAGCAGCATCCCCTGCCCCC
The DNA here is from genome assembly GCA_013390025.1 of Pitta sordida. Lineage (NCBI taxonomy): Eukaryota > Metazoa > Chordata > Aves > Passeriformes > Pittidae > Pitta > Pitta sordida. Next base: position 73,457 of record WEKX01025740.1, on the reverse strand, counting down.
AACCCCACGAGAGAGACTGCGTTAAACACACACCTAACAAAAGAAAGTGCTTTGGATGAAGAATCTAAAGTTTCTGGATCGTGTAAGAAACGCTGGCTCTGCCCAAAATCCAGACTGCGGTGTGACAAGATGGGGTGACAGTCCTCCTCCAGGGGGTGGTTTGTCATCCTGCCAGCCTGGGGGGAGAGCTGAGCTTCTCCAGACTCACTGTCCTCCTGCCAAGATTTGAAAGCAGGAAAGGGATCTACGAGATAAAAGGAGAGAAAATGGTACTTTTGTGTTACAGGAGTCAAAAGGAAACAAAAATGAGCACCCAATGCTTAGTCTCGTATGCTATAGAGGATGTGGTGTCATACACAAGGTGAATAAAAACATTGAAATACATCAGAAAGCTACGAATTCTGTCATGGAACTGAAAGAAAAAGGTACTGAAATGAGGAATGCACACTAGGATCCCTTTTTCAAAGTGTTATCTTGGGACTATACATTTCTGAACAGTTCAACAGGGTAGGAGAGCCTTATTTATGTATCATAAATCCAAAATTAGAAGAACATATTTATTGTCCATTGCAGCGTTTTGCTGTGGAAATTAGTTTGAAAGATTTGTACTCTTGGGTTTGGAAGAAGGTAACCCTGATAGGATCTCTTTAGGTACAACACCCATTTGCTTAAGTCTTTTTAAAAGAGTGTTTTTAAAGATTAAATCTATCTTGACACCACTGAGAAAAAGAGATTTCTTAATTTGTGGAAGGTGATTTTTTTAGGAAGGAGATTCCAAAACAATCAGCTCTTTCAAATCGTTAGGAAAAGTTCATTGCTGACATCCCTTACAACCCTGACATGGTTTTCTGGCTGTCTAACACAAAGCTGACAGGGCTTAATTTCAAATCCCACCCCCCTTTTCCTCTCAAGAGTCGCCTGTATTTTTCCAGCTCAAACCAGGAATTTGAAAACTGGGTTCAAAGTGTGCAGAACAACAATAAAACCCACAAAGTAACCTTTTAAAAAAATAAAAAGTAACCCTTGTACCTGCTTTCCATCCTGTATTTACTAAGCATTATTGGGATTTTTAGTCTTGGGGGTGGTTTTTTTTTTTCCCCAGCTCTGATCTTGCCTGTTTGCACAGCACAAGATCCAAGAAGGGGGGCTTTTAAAAATCAGCAAAAAAACCCCAACTGCAGATCAGAATATTCCCAAGATATCAGGGACAGCAGGTGAAGGGTTAGTGAGAAAGCAAACCATAAACTATGAAAAAAAGGCAGATAACTGAAGGTATGGCCAACCATACTTACCCTCCCCTTCTCTCTGCAGGTGCATTGTTTTGAAATCAATGAGGGGGAAAGTGAGAGGGCATGGCGCTAATAAAATGAAAAAAAGAATGGCAAAAAATACTAAAGTGAACACACAGCACAGTCAGAACAAACCATACATCACATGTAAAGCAGGAAGATACAGTCCCAGGGGGAACCATCCCTCCTGTGGGGCCGTGAGCACTCTCAGCTCCCCCAGCGGGTGTGAGGATGCTCAGGCCTCAGCCACGACAACTTTGGATTGAGAAGGTTTGCAAAGAATTGATATAGAAACAGTAAAGGTTTATTGTAGTTTAATAGAGTCTCACGTGAGCCAAAGACAAGTTCTAAACAGGTTTTTGCTCAGAGTTTGGGTATAATAAGAGATTGTGGTGATTTCCAAAAAGCAGAAATTAATTCTTTTCTGCACATTTGCCTTAAGCCAGCAAGCAGCTGATGCTCATTTTCAAGAACTCTGCTGCTTACAGGCCTCTCTGAGTTTTCCATCACATCAGCTTTAATGTAACCCAGATTTGGATACTCCAGATGTCCTAACAAAGTCACTCTACTTCAGTGGAAGCCTCGGAAGGCTGAGATCCCAATAAACCATCCTCCAAAGAACTGAAGAACAGCCACAGTTAAAACCCCTCACAGTGAAGTAACACATTGCAAAAGATCGTGGTTTAACACCAAGAAACTTACACTGTACATTTAAATACATGTGCTACTATCTTTTCAAAATAAGGGTCAAAATTTGGGAAAGTACAACCAAGGCAACTTTTATGAGCAGATTTAAGGAAATAATGAAAATGGATGCCACAAACCTGAGAGTATTAAATCAGATTAACACAAATAAGAGGATGCAACAAAATGTAAGGTGCAAGTAAGCAATTAATGTAAATAAAACACCAAGAACACAAGCAGGATTTCGATGGGGTTTTTTACTTTAAGACAGTTATTAACCTGGTCAACAAGAATGAAACCCAGGGCTCAGTGTCTCTGGATGCCAGAAAATTGAATTATCTGTGAGAATGTGCAGTTTGCTGGGGCTCAAACCCACCAAATATTGTACAATTCTAACAAAGTTGCAAACCTCATCTTTTGTAAAAGGGTTAAAAGAGGGGAATGGATTCAGGAAGGCACTTGTATTTTTTTTTTAAAGTGTGACAACTCCAAGTATCAACCCCAGGCAGAGGAAATGGGATAAAAGGAACACACAAAAGGAGAATTTTGAAAAGAAGATATTGATGAGAGTGTTTTGCTTTTCCTAATACACCAACAATTGAGGGAGGAGGCACAGAAATAATATCCATCTGCAACTTGAAAATGCAGAGCTGTTTCCAATGACATGGAAACAAACACCTGACATTCCTCATGTTTTAAACAAACCAGCCACTAGATTTTCTCAGAATAATCAAAAACTAAATTACTGTGTTTGGCAGTTTAGTGATTTCAACTCCAATCCAGCTGGCATTAGAACCTCATGAGTTTACATTTACAAACACAAAGACAAACAAGACACAGGGTGAACATTAATTAATTATATGACATAATTAGAGAAAGTGTTTTTGAAGACTTGGACGAGAGACTTGGGGTGATGGAACCTAAAAACCAAAACCAAACCAAACTGCCTAGAAAGAAATTTGGGCTTTTTTTGCTTTTCTCTTGGGCTGTTCCTTTGCCTGTTTTTCTCTCTAGTTTTTAAGGTGCTTAATTAAGCTGCAGACAGTTCTGAAACGAGAAGGGACCTACGTTGGTCGATGTTATCACGTGGACAGGAACACGTTCAGTTCAAACAAAAAAAGTGTTGAGTTTCCTGCTGCTTCTCCTTCCCAAAATGCTCTATTTGTGACTCCGAGTCCAGCACACCGTGAGCTAAAGGGTGCAAATTACCTTCCCACTTGTCCCCATCCGAGACATTCCTCAGCTCCAGCCGCGGCACTTGGACCCCCGGGGCTTCCTCGGGCACACGGTCGGGGTTTGCATTGAGATCACAAGCCTTGCCACCCGAATCCTGAATTTAAATAAATAACACAACGATTTTATTATTATTTAGCAAGAGGGAATCAGGTATCTGATCAGTTCCAGCACATCTCCTTCCAAACTGGAGGGATTGTAACACACATCCCCCCCCCAAGCAGGTAATTCCTGACCTTATAAAATGAATTAAACATAAGTAGAAGTTTGCTCAGCTGCCCAAAGTTTCTGTGAAGTGGGATGAGATCTCTAATAGAGGTTTTCCAACCAACAGGAGACGTGAAATGTTAAATTTCTGGGCTTTTTTTTCACATTTGTATTTCAGGTAAGTGCATCTGTATATAAATGAAACCATCATCTTACCAGAGCCATCTCTGAAGATATTCTATCATTGTCATCAAGCAACATACTGTTTTCCCTAAAAGACGACACAAAATTGAGTTATTTTAAATACAAAATGGACAATAAACACTACACACTCCCCCTCACATTTTATTGTTACAAAGCCCAGTCCAATTTTAGCAGTATTTAAAGCCATAATTAAAATAACAAGGAACAAATGTTACGTTGCTTTTTTTTCCCCCCCCCACTCTGTGATTTTCACACAGAATTTCAAGCTGTAGCATGTAAACAACTGGACTTCAACCAAGTTGGAAATAAAAACAGGTCAGAGCTTTACTCTCAAACTGGGAATAAGTATTTTAACCCTCAATTCAATTCAAAGTGAAATTTCCCTCGGCGCTGAACTCAAACTATTAACAAAATTAACAAACCTTTCTGGCTGTCACTGTCACCAGCATTAAACCTTCAATCATTAAGAGCAATAAAATGTGCCAAAATATTATAAAGAAAGTAACTTTTTCTTCTGTTTCTCTTGCCCAGAACATGGGATTTTTCACCAAAAAACCCCCATATCATACAGGCTTGTATTTGTTTTCTCTTTTAAGCACAAAGTCCCAGGCCTTTTACTTCATCATGATAAAAAGGGAACTCAATTTAATCCCACTTTCACATGTGAGATGTTTAGTTCACCTCAGTGACAACACAGAAACACAAACCTTTCACTGTTATTTTCTCCATCAACATCTGCATCCTCATCACACGGCTTCAATAACACCTCTGCAGTCTGGGGGAAAAAAAAGGAGGTTTACAAGATTTAGGAATGGCATTCCCAGCTGGAAACATCTCCTTCATCATCTCTGACCACAAAACACCCTCAAGAACTAAAAGTTGCTTATGAGGGGTGGAAATCATCCTTTTTAACCATTTCTACATCCAAAGCAAGGCCAGTGAGCAGGTGCTTTAAGCACCAGAAGTCAGACAATGGCTTTACATCCCCAGATGAACCAGTTTGTATCATCTCTTCGGTAAAAGTCCCACCTCAAAGTGCCAATCAGAGCACGAAGTCTGGGGTGACTAAACCCATGGCAATTTGTACATCCTCATTTTGACAGCACCAGGATTGGATGTCGACTTGTGCTCAGGATATATGAAATGAAACAACTCTGACAGACTTTCCAAAAGGGGCTCCTAATGCCTGTTACTAAATAAAGCTGCGACAGAATTGGAAGGGGGTGAAGAAATGTTGGCAGCTCTGTGACACCATCTGACAAAACGAGTTCAGAAAAATCCATGTCAACATTCTGTCCACTCAAAGCTGCCACGGGATGATTGGCTACTTTAAGTATTAATACTTAATAAATACTTCAAGTATTTATGCCAAACCCAGCCAATTAGTTAGTGTCTTATCAGGGGGAACATGAGAAATTTGAAATATCAAACAGGTCATTTGGGTTTAGACTTTTACAAGTTCTCGTAAAATTATCTTTGAAGTGTCAGCCTATAAAATAAAGTGAGCAAATAGATTCTCACTACAAACCTTCACATTGATTGTATGTGAAGATGAAATGATTTGCAGCTCCAGGCAAAGCTCAGGCAATGTTTGTTGTACAGGGCAAACAATCCTTTCAGCATTTACAGCTGCTGCCACACTGGGCTTCCATTCAGATTTACAACACTTGCTTCTTTCAGGGACACAAAATTATTTAATTCAAGCACAAAATATGAAAGCGAACCCAAAATTAAGTCTATGGCCCCTAATTATCCTGTGGCTTGTTTACAATCTCAGTTGCCTTAAGAGCTTTAACAGCCACTTTGAGTATCATTAACATTGTACTTTCTGAGCAAAACGGTGTTTAAGAAGTACAACCAAGTGTTTTATTTTTACAAGCATGTTAATAGCACATCCAATATTTGCTCATGTAGCACATGAGAAAGACTTTTCTGGTTTGGAATAGAAAACCAGGGATTGACCCTTTGAAGGAGGCAATGTTAGGCATGGAAGTTCTTCAAGAGGACAATAGTCTAATTTTCTTTTCCTGAACACCAAAAAACATAAGAATTCCAAGTCTGGAGGACACAAGTCACCAGCAGAGTAGAAGTCAAAGAGTGAAGCAAAGAGGTTGAAGGAGCAGGAGCAGAATCTCTTTCAACTGGAGATGTGTTGAAAGGAGCAGGACATGCCTGCCTAGCACAGAAGAATTACAACCCCACACCTTCCTGGCACAAGCAGAGTCTCAAGGTGACTCACCTCAGCAGAAGGAAGGGCTGGTACCTGTGAAACACCAAGAGGAAAAAACATCAGGCAGAGTCCAACCAAATCCCACCTGAACACACAAAAACGTCTCCCTGCACGTGGCACAGCAGAGCAGGGACTGCACAGCCACATCAGAGCCCCCAGCAAAACCTGGCCACACTAAAGCAACTCAGGATTTGATACAGAGGACTCTTCCTCTCACCTGGACGCTTTCTTCTTCCTCAGTTACAGGATCATGGTTCATAGCTTCACTGCCTAAATCAGTGCAAACCAACCCTTCAGAGCAGCCTCCTGTGTTTTCACTGCTACCAGTGTCATTATCTTCAATAACATCATTCCTAGAGGTAAGAACAGAAAGACTTTAGGAACCTCTAATTCCACTTGTGGCAGGGGAAAAAAAAAAACCCAACCCCATGCTTTTTTTGGTCCTTAAACAACATCAAACATCAGCATGGTTTGGGTATAGGTTTCTTTGAACAGAACTATTCTGATCAAAGATACAAAATTCCAATAACCTGTGGGTAAATTTAATTATTTATGTTGTTTATATACACTTGCTTTCTACAGACATTAAAATGAATTTATTTGATTCCTGTACAAAGGGCCAGGCATCCACCTCACACTCCCCATGCTTTGCCTTCCTTCTCACTCACAAAGAATCCCAAACTGCTTTAAAAAAGCAGCTTCTCTATCAGATACAGAAATATTAAACATGGATGATTTTGAAATTAATATTTCAACTATTTTGTCTTGATTTCAGACACCATTCTAAGAAATTTGCACTGGGCCAGTGCTTTCTGTGGTGTGTTTGCCTCGTGCACAGACTGCTGCTTTAAGGAACCCAGACAACCCGTGTGAAGGAGGGTATCGTGTGTCCTGCCCTGCAGCTCATCCACGGGGGAAGGATGAGCAGAAGCATCTGGAATAGTCCCTGTGCCAGAGCAGGAGATTGGTTTCCAACCTGATGGCACTTGGAGCCTGTGTCTCTGAAATCAGCCAACCTTTAAAGCACTTAGGCTGCTCCTGAAGGAATTCGGCTGCCACAGGACTTCCAGGCAATTACCCACTTGGAAATTACTTCAAACACATTAAACCTCCAGCACAAAAACTCCTCTTTAATTGATCGTTACCAGCAATGATTATTGGCTTTAGAACGATTTGTGACAAGGGGTCAGAACAGAGTGAGCAGTTGATCATAGAAGTAATAGAGACTGAACAATTCAGGAAAGAGCATTTCAGTTTCTGAACATTCTGTGTATTACACAAGAATTCAGGGACTTGATTTGTTTTAAAATACAGAGATTAAACTGAAGTCAACAGAGAAAGTTGGGGGGGTTGGGTCCATTTTTTTTGGAAGAGTTAAAGTATCCAATCGTACAGAATTCCTTAGACACAACAAAATCTTACTGGTTGTTAGATCCTTCCTCATCCCCACTGGGATTTGTTTCTTCGTTGTTACAGCCCAGTCTGTGTTGCTGTAAATGTTTCAGATCATTATCTAAGCTGCTCTGCAGGTCGAAAAGATGCTGTTCCACAGCTGCTCTGATTGTTCTTTCTAAAATGCTAAAAAGAAAAAAAAAAGGCAGAATTCCTATTAAAAACTCTACTTTTGCATTGATCAACTATTCAGAATAAATTCAGAGATAAATTTTACATGACAGGAGCCTTTGATGACAAGCACATCAAGGCAGAACGGAACCAACTTGTCCAAAAAGGCACTGGAAATTACTCCACTATTTTTTATTCCACGAGATTTACATAAAGTGTTATGAAGTCTTATCAACAATATTTGAAGAGTAATCAACACAATGACTTATTTTCCCATTTGTACACACAATTCCACTGAACTCTACTCAATATCAACAACTAGAAGTGGTGCTAAAAAATTACGAATGCTGTCATAATTTTAAACAAATAAATACATTTAAACCCCCTGGGAGGGATTTGAATACAAACCCAAAGTGTTTGGAACTCTAGATCCTGCCATACCCTGCTCTCCTGCAGCCAACACTGACAGACCTTTGGGGTTTCCTGCATTAATGTTGAATGCCACACTAGAATATGTTCATGCATGTCCATAATCAAACCCACTGCATTATTTTAGTAGAACATGTAACTTGTATGTGTGCTCCAGGAACATTCAAACATTTTATATATTTTCGTTGTACTTACTCTGCAGAGGCTGGCAGGATACTGATGGGAGAGATATGAGCACTGCAATAAAGGAGAAATAAATTGATGTAATGAAAAAACTCCTCACACTCAATAAAAGTCTGGAGAGTTAACAGAAAGCACCTTAGAAAACACTTCAAGATTGTATGTGATGCAAGTATGAAAGCAGAATAAATACGTGAAGAACACCCTGATTTGCAGCCCCTTTATTATTTAAATGATGACATCAGAAGGAACTGAAAGCCACACAAGCAGCAACGCAGATTTGTCTCTCCAGAGCCAACACTTGGTGTGTCCTGGAGCTCCAAGCTCTCAGATGTTTGGCCTTTCCCATGGGAAACACTTGTCACTCCGCAGTCAAACATTTCCCTGACGTTGCTTAAGAATGCAGATTTTAACCTTGCTGCCTAAAGCACATTCCCAATGACTCTGTCCCACCGTTGCACAACTTTATAACAGCTCCACAACCCTCTCTGAGCACAGCTACAGCGTTCCAAGGGCAAGGCAGGTACCTCCCAGAGCTTTGGGGACAGCTGGGAACATTAATGAAGCTCAAGGCACTTCAGCCTCCAATCCTGAAATCATCTGAGGGTGCCAGGGTGGAAACACCAGTCAGTTAATTCAGGGGTGCGTGGGCCCTCTAGAATTTTCTAGTGATAGGATCCCAATTTTCTCAGTAGAAACAGAACATTTAAAACCTTAGACAAAGTGACAGGAAATATGGTAAAAAGTGAAAAATTACTGCATCAAACACACTCAGCCTGAGAAAAAGGTAAATACTAATTGCAGTTTAACTCAGAGGTGGGAGAGAAGAAATCAAATGTTTTTATTTCTTATTAGAGTTAACTAAGCTCAAAAACATGAAAAACAAGATTTTAGTCTATTCTTTACTGTGCAACAACATAGTAGGCAGCTAAATTAATTTTAAATATTATTTTCATGAATGCATAAGGCAAGCCCTGAAATACAAGGCAGGTTGCAACTCCTCTGGAGAGCTGAGCAGGCATCTCCTCTGAGAGGCTCCCCACCAGTTCCGACTGATTTGAGCCTTTCTTTCTTCCTCCAAGAAGGTGGAAACACAAGCAATAAATGCCTCTCAATTAAGCAGAAGCTCATAAGGAAAGTGGCTAAGGTGTTTATTTAAAAATAACTATACCAGTCTGCCTTGGACACCTTGTACTGGGCCAAGAACAGAGTACACTGAATTTAACACCCCCCTCGTCACAACTGAGCAGGCAGGTGCTCACTGAGGCTTTTAATTTCTTTTTTTTCTACTTCCAAATACAATTGGGAACACTCTGGAAATGTGTATTTTTTCTCTTCAACAAATAAAACGGTGAGGGGTAGTTCACAGCTTAAGATATTTATATTTCACTGGTATTTCTGGGCACAGAAGTTCAGCACAGCTCTACTACCTGTACAAAGTAAATTTTCTGATAAACATGTTTTGTTCTGAGGATACTTGAAACAAAAAAATGAAGATATGAAGTTGTACGTTCAGCTTCTTGAAGTTAGTTCATGAGAGAAGGAGCACAAGAAAGAATCTCAGCAAAAAATACCAATATGTACTTCAAAACATGGAAACTTAAAACTACATTTTCCAGCTCAGTAAGTTCCACAAAAGCTGCATTATAAAAGGTGCTAATACTTAACTGTGGACATGAAAATTGATTTATTATCAGAACAGTCACTCCCAGGACAAATTGGGAGGAAAAAACGAGGCAATGGGAGCACAGAACACTGCAAACACTGAAAAAGGGAGCAAGAAAAACTCAGTCAAGGGCATAGTACAAACACTATTTATAGGAAACTGATGACCTGAAATCCTTCTTATTCTCCCGTTTGAGACACTGAGGAACAAGAATAGGGAGAACCAAATTAATATCTAAAGAATCCCGAGGATTCCAGACACGATCCACAACCAAATTTCCCACTTTGCTGTGTAACCTTCACCCCCAGCACAGGACAGTCCTCCAGGGCCTTTATTCAATCCCTTCAGGTGCATTAGAGGGACTCAGCAAGAGCCGAGCATTAATCAGCACTATTGCAAAGCCTGGGCAATCCTCTCACTGCATAAACACTTATCTCACATCTTCAACTAATCACTTCAGCGATTAAGCACTTTCTGAAAGGAACGTGTCAGAACTCGCTGAAAAACTGCGACAACTCCTGAGCCCCCGTCCCACAGTTCGGGGATACTTTTAAAAAAAGCTGTAATTTCTCCTGCCAGACAAGAGGCTGAACGCAGCATGACACAGCAAGACACAGCAAGGTAAACAGCTTTGTTTCATAATGCAAATCGTCCCCTCCGGAGAATCCCTTCTGCACCGTCTCCCTACCCGGTACAAACATACCACGAGGAGAAAAATACATCAACTACAGAAAAAAACATGTCCAAGTTCCCCCTGGTAATTTCCTGACTGAACACACATTCTTCTTCCTCATTAAAATAATCAGCCGTGACATCATTTCATAACGACATCTCCAAAATGTATTGAATAATTCCGATAATTCCAATAATAATTCCAAAGTTCAAGCAGTACCAGCAACCCCCACAAAAAAAAAGAAATAAAAATAAAATACAACGAACCATTTTCCTTTCATACATTTACCTGTGCAGCAGAACTTTACAGGCCATTCTGATTATCTTTGCTATGCCGAAGGAGCATTTCATGTAAAAATGCTTGATGTGGGAGGCAGCAGAGCTCGCCGAGGGCTGCTGGCTGTGCATGGTGCTGCCGGGGCACTCCGAGTGCTGCACTAAACCCCGCAGTCTAAATAGAAATCGACTGCAACATGAGGTCACTCCTGACAATGAGCTGCCCAATCAACACTTGAAAGCTTCCCGAACGTGTTGTTTACAGCTTGGCCAGGAGGGAAGCAGGATGTTAAAAGCAGCCCTGCACTGAAATAATGATAAATATGTTTTCTAGCGATTTGGGCAGACCCACTGTGTATTGGGTGGTTGTTAATGTTATCAATCCTTTCGCTAATTAAATCACAAAAGGGTGACAAGTATCACAGAAGCAGGCAGGATGTTGGGCTTGTCACCGCGTTTAAAAGAAACAAAGCAAACTGTTTCTACAATTTAAATGTCATATCTCATGGTTTGCTCATCCTGAAAAGCCCCAAACCAAAGAGTTTTTCCATCGGACCGACAATATCTGAGAGGAACGGCACGGGTACAGCAAACGCTGCCTGGCAAGGCAGAGCAATGAAAAATCTGGAATAATGACAGAGAAGGATTCTAATCATTATTTCAACAGCACGTCTCAAAATTCAGCTGCAATGCTGAGTCAGGGATTCTTTTCCCCAGGAGTCAGGAGAGCAAAACCCAAAGAGCCGCGGGGGGAAAAGGCTTCTGGTAAAGGAGAGAAGTTTCCTTCCCGCGCACGATCCCAACCTGTGGGCAACAAACCCTCCCTGAATGGGAACAGCTCCCAGATCGCTCACCAGGGGGGTTTAAATCCCATTTTCAGGCGGTCTCTAAGTCACTGCATTAATGGTTACCCACATTCTCACCAGCTCTCAGCCCAAAGTCAATTTAACATCAGGCAGAGCTGGAAGGTCACGGGGAGGGAGAACAGGGAGGGAGCAGAACTAGAAGCAAGTTGTGGCCCAAATCACCAGGAGGAAGGTTGGATGCCCCGTTGTCTGAACCAAGATAACCAGTGTTTAACGTGCAATCCCAGCATCCTCCTCCTTCTCTCCACAGAGATCTTTGGTTCCCAAAATCCAACAGTAAAAAGGCAAAACCCTCCAGGTCAGGGAACTGCAACAATCAGCGCTTAGATCTACTTCTCTTTTCTACATAATCTGTCATTTATGGCCCTAGGTCAAAACAAATAAATAATCCCAATAAAACCTGCAGCATCATTTGCTTTTTTAGTTACTTTTTTTACATTTTTTTTTACATTTTTATGTTATTTACATTGTAAATACAAACATAAAAGCCTTTATGTTTAGGAAAATATTTATAGTTGTTTAAAGTTTAATAAAGCATAGTTTCTTGTTTACTTCAATTTTTTTAGTGTTTCCTGCAGTTGTTCTGGTTTTACAGTCAAAATTCTCCTTCTTCTCCAGGATTCTTCCTCATCCTTTCCCACAAATTATGTAAAATGCCAACCGTAATTAATGCCTATTCATTTTTAATTAACCTTAAACACCACGTAAAAATGTTTCTCTCTTCAGGCTATCCAATTTAAGCTCTCAAACACGCTGAGTTTGTCACTACTGCTGTGTTTACACATTCCAGAAGCAACTTAATACCTGGGAATAGTAAAACTGCAACTTTTTTTAATGTAACTCACACTAAAAATGAAACAGCTTTATTGCCGACAAAGGTAATGAACTATTAAAATACAATTTAAATTACAGCACAGAATTATGTTTCTCTCATTATTTTATATTTTACAACCATGATGTAGAAGGAAGCGTGCAGCCAGCAGCTGAATGGATTTCAACCCAAAATCCACATTCTTGAAGCTCCTCATTCTTAGGCAGTGATTTCTTACTCGTGATTTTCCCTGTTTCTTCTGCTTTTAGCCACACTTCTATTACAGATTCCTCCTCACCCCTCCCTACAAGTTCTTACATGAAATGCCCAGACCAAACACACACAGGAGAGGGGAAGAGAGAAAATTCCAATAAAACAGACTCAAAAATAAAGCCTTGTGTGCTACAATCCAGGAAAACATCAACCTGTGTATTAGAAGCAAGTGCAAACAAGCTCTCCAAAGGAAGTATTTTAAGTTTATGAGGGTTGCTCTTAAAAGCTGACTCCCACTCCAGCATTCCTGCCTGGATCACACTTTGCAGCTCCCAAACCTGCCCACAGCCCTCCACCACCGTGTGACAAGAAACAGCCCAAGGATTCCCCACTGACAGGGAGGGATGGAAAGACAGCACAGAACGGGTTTGCATCCACCAGGATGCACATTTTTATTCCTGCCACAACATTTACTGTTTAAATACCACTTTACAGTTTCACTAAAATATGCCCTTTTTACCTTTCCCTGCATAAATCCCCATATTTAATCCAATCCGAGTCCCACAGGCTGGATTTGGGAACAGTTATTTTAACCCATATTTTGCTATTACAGGAACTGCACCCACCACTAAAGCTTCAGTTTGGAGACACCACCACTCGTGTTAAAACCCTTGAACAGAATTAATTACAACCCAAACTTTAAACCCCAACTCCCAGGCAGGACTGGGGTACCTTGTTGATGCTGTAACACTCCTGGAATCCGAGAGGCTCCCTGTCACATCCAGGTGCACCACAGCTGGCCTGTCAACTGCCTTCTCTGTGCCATCCTCGGGAAGCTCTTCAGACTGCTCAAGCTTTACATCCTCCTCTTCTTCCAAGAGATCATTGATCTAAAACAGATTTAATCAAAGTTAATGGGTTGAAAAGTTCTTTTTAAGAGGTTCAGGGAATTAAAAGAGCACGAGAAGTATGAAAGTAATGTGTGTGTGTGTGAGAACATTTTTCAGTTTTAGGAAAAACCTCAGCACACTAGGTCTGCTTTTATGTAAAACCATAAATTTCTCATCATTAAAAAGCTACTTCCGAGACACTGGACAAAAACTGAAAAGCAAGCACCACCTCTGATGCCATAAATGAACACGAGCAGAGTGAAGAAACAACCAAATCCCAACCACAGAGCCTTTCTTCTGCTCTGTCTAAAACAGATAATTCTGCTCTATCCCACAGGAAGCCTTATTCAAGTACCAGAAGCCTTTTCAAACCCTTCAAGGGGAGGCCATACAGAGGTCTGTGAATCCAAACTTTAAGGAGCTGAATGAACACTCACAAAGTTTCTGCGAATTTTGTTCCAAATACAGATGTTTTTACTGAAGCAGCAAAACATAACCTATTTAAAAAGCAAAACAATACAAGCCAGCTGACCCTCCAGGCAGCCACCTTCATTTTTTAAAAAGCAACTCTGTCTAAATCATTAAAAGATAAACAGAACGAAGTGATCCCTTGATTCCAAAGGCCACTCTGTGATTGATCACTGCTCTCCCAAACTTGCAAACCCAGAAATTAAAGCATCAGCCTCGAGAAAATATGGTTTGTAGCATCTTCCACAGATGTAAAACAAAAACACTGAACTAAGAAAAACTGGAACTTTGGCAGTTGAAGACTACGCAGAATGCAGAGAGAAGGTATTTATTTTTAAAAGGAGTGTAATGTGTTCCAGGGCACTACATCCCGGGCAAGGGACAGATTTATCCCTGGCTTTCCTCTGGAATTGCAAGAGGATGTGCCAGTGAGGCAAAGGCAAGGCCAGGCCCTGCTGTCCCCACCACACCAGCCCCGGCAGCAGAGCACTGTTGACATCTGCTGGAGACACCACGAAATTCAAGGGGCACCCCAGCTGCCCTCCCTCCCCCTGAGTGAGGGGGGAAAACCAAACCCAACCACCCCCCAAACCCACCGCGGTGCCTGGGAAATCCTTCTGCTAAAACACACCACAACCAGAGCCACGACAGCCATGTGGGTGCCCGAGGGCACAGACAACCCCAGGGACAGGACAGCTGAGTGTCCCAGACACAGTCCTGCAGACACCTCAGGCACAGCAAACCCTGCAGTGTTTGCTCCAGGAGCTCCCCAGCAGACACTGATCCAGCCAGAACCCGCTGCCCACGCTTGGCACAACAGAACAAAGTCTCCTGCAGGGAAGAGGAAGCAGCTGCCCCAGGACTTGCCTTTCCTGTCTTGCTAGAGCAGGGATCCATGAGATAGGCTTTATAAATCCTCTATTGCTTCTAACCTTCCTTAGCAACTGCTTGTTATTTATCTTTTTGCCTCTTTACAGAGAGAACCCCACCATTTTGAAGCCTTAGAACCAGAAACACCATTCAACAGCTTTGGCACAGGAGAACAGCCCTGATAAAATCAAGTGGAGAGCAAGACCCTGCCTGTCTCTGGAAGGCACACCTAGAAATGGTGTTGACCAAGACCAACAACATTGTGGCTCTTCATTTGATACAAAAGCAGTTCTTCACTCCTCAACAGGCACTTAGAAAGCTGTGCTGTTCACAACAAAGCCTGTGTTGGGCAGGATATCAATGTTGGGTGAGTTCCTATGTAATTTTCTACGAAGCAATTTCTACAAATTTCACAAGAATTAAGAAAATTAAGACGATAGCAGGTTCTGTCAGTTTGCAAGAAAGCACTACAAGGCAGACTAATAGTTAAGTGGCAACATATTGCCAATCAAAATATTCTTACCTGCTCAGTTATTGAGCTTAAATCATTAGTAGATGAAAAACCTTCCTCTTCGTTTTCAAAAAATTCATAGTAGTTCTCCAGGAGTCCTGCCATTATTCTGCTCACTATTTCTTGTTCTTTCAGATCTTCCACATCTGTGTAAATGCTGAGGATTGCAACAGTTTTAGTTTAAAGATCTTGCATCCAATTGTCTCCCCAAAGACCTCCTGTGACCTTCCATGACTTCCCACAATTATCCCACACCTGAACACACCAATTCAGACATCCCTTCACACTGCTGCACTATAAAGCTTCATACTATTTTATATTTAAGAATGATGAAGTAGCAACTATTAGTCGATTCAATTTTTAGGAGGAACACTTAAAACACAAATTATTTTCCTGTGCAATTCCTGCTGTTGCTCATGGACTAGGAATCACTACAGACACAGACTCAAATTCCCAAAGAAGGAAGGCGTGAACTTTGTAACTCACTGAAACACATCCGGGCCAAAGACTGCAGCTAAAGAACTTGCTGACCAAATTTCTTCATGATGAGATGCTACGTTGGCTAAAAATTTACACAGAAACTTTAGCAGACTGTAATTAACAGGTGGAAGCTGCTGCAAGAGGAACCTCAGCTTTCTTCCAAATTCATCTTCATTATTATAATCTGCAAAAGGAAGAAAAGTATTTTAATCACAAAGATCTGCTTTTTCCTATTTTATACTGCTCAGCTTTTTCCTTACAATTATTTACTTCTGAAGTACAAGTGATTGAGCCTAAAACACCAGAATTGACTTGCATTTCTTCTATAATTTCCACCAAGTCCCACCAGCAGTTTTCAGCACATTGTCCCCAATTAACACTCACTCAAGTTCCTGATTTCATAGGACAACGAGGTTCAAAGAGCTCACGACTGTTGGTGCCTGAGAAATTCCATATATATGAAATGTCAGGAAAGCAAAACAGAGGAGAAAAATTGATACAAAGAGGCCACCACTCTCTCCATGAGCGCTGAGATACCTCAGTCTAAAATCAAATCAAAGAGGGAGTAACTTCCCTGTGCAGGACGTGGTTTGCAGTTACACAGGAACACAAGAAAATGAATATTTCATCATTAGTTTTTACTCTTTTTGGAAACAGAACAGAAGGTAAAGACTTGGAAAAGTATTTTCACAATGCAGACCTTCAAAAAAACAAGGAGGAAGAGAGGTGACAGTCAGACCACCTGCACACTCATCTCCGTGTTCTGTCTAACCAATCTGTCCTGGAATTTTAAGTTTTAAACAACAACCAGAGACATAAAAGGAGACTGTTCTTACCTCTGACACTACAAGCACGGCCTTGTGAAAGGGGGCCAAATTCACACTTCAATTCCCAAAATGACCTGACTTTGAGGGGCCACCTGCATGGGATGAGCTCCTAAGGATGCACACAGGCCACACCTTGCTGTGACACTAAGTTGGTTTGAGGACTAAGCCTGACCTAACACAGAAGGACTGCTAAAGAGGGAAAAGACCAGAACTAGAAGGATCCACAATTACCAGCACTTTCTGCACCGTGTAAGCAAATCCTCCTAAAATGCATGTGACTGTGCAATTCTGGAACCTGAGGGGTGTCTGTCACACAGCCCAAACCAGATACTCAGAGAGGAAAAGGCAGCAGCTCCACACTGCCCCTGATGATCCAGTTTAGCTCTTGGTAAATACCCAGAACCAGATGAACATCCCATTCCCACTCTGAACCAACAGGACCCTCAAGTTCTTACCAGGAACAAACAACAGAAAATTCAATCAAGCAATTGTGTTTTTCCAAGCCAAAAAAGGCCAGCACTTGGAGAAGCATGAACTGAGAGTGGAAAAGGAGCAACGCTCCTGCAGAGAGGATGTTACTGATGCAGAGCTGCAAGACAAGTGTCTGAATAATCCAGTTATGAATCGACTCCATCACAACTCAGCAGAGGCCAAAGGACCCAGGGGAGTGGATACAGACACACGGGTTGGGAATTGGTGAAGAAAATAACTGTGCCAGCACATGGGTGCCAATCTGAAGGAGCAAGGGTTTGCAGTGTATGAAAAACACACTCAGCAACAACAACGTGCTGATGACAGGTGGGTTTGAACTCCTACAAAGGAATTTTAAGCTGACAACAATCCACAGTGGGAGAGCAGATACGACATGAGTGTAGGACTTGAGATCCCTTCTCTAGCACACAAAAATCTGAAGTGCCATGGAAGCACAGGCAGAGTAAGTGGAATCCAGAGGAAATAAGAGAAACAAAGGCATTCCTGGACATTTTCAAAGCATCAGTGGTGGGAATTGTCCAACAACTACGACTCCAGTAGCTCTGAGCAGCGTTTCAGTTTTCTCACACAAGAACATGGAATACTCAGAACTAACCAGGACACATGGCAGCCTCACCATCTCCTACATGGTACATGAACTGTGTCTCTGAAGCCACGCTTACCCTCCATCAGACCTGTTTATTTGGGGTTTATGCCAAGAAAAGGTATGCCTGAATGCCTCCTGATACACCCATTAAAGACACCCTAGTGCCACCACAAATCTCAGTTCAATACTGGCTTTTACTCTTAAAACACCAAAATAAAACCATCAAAAATAGTTATTAACCTTGAGAAAGTTGCATCAAATGTGTGTGCAAACTGCCTGGGATAACTGGCTCTGGAAGTTCCTGAAGAAAAAACCTAAGAAGGCTGATAGCTGAGGGTACATCTGCTTCCTTAACCAGGTCCACATCTTCTCCGTTATCGTAGCGCTGCCGGAGCCACTCCACTGTCTCAGCATTCCCATTGACTTGAAAAAGTCCTTCTTGTTCCAGACCCCCTGAAATAGGAATAAAGTTGAAGAATCAACCTTTTAGGTCCAGGATGGGCGAATGTGACAGACAAAACACTGATAATGATAACTCTTGCCCTGACTGAAACCCTCCCTGCACAGGAGTTCTGAGGACTTCCAGCAGCCCCAGGACACACATTCTTATGCCCAGCTAACAATAAAATAACAAGAGAAGTGTTAGCTGTACCTAAAGCAGCACCTCCTGTGAGCTGCCCTGCTGGCTGGAAAACAGTGATAATCAAACAAAGCACAGAAATTAAGTGTATATCACAAAACCCCCCACCCTAAACAACCAAATCACATTCAATTAAATATAAATAACTCCAGAAAACAACTATTCTCCAAAACCCACAACGTGTTCTGGAAGAGCAACAGCTCAATGCATAATTTAAAGAACAACAAGCACATACCATGTTCCTCAATATAGTCCACGACATGGCGGACTATGAATGGAACCTCATTGTCTGGTTGCCCTTCTTGCTGCAGCTCATCAAGTGGAATTCCAAATATTTTGTTAGCAAGAACAGAGTTGCAGTTACTCAAGGAAGGGGAGGAGCTCTTCCTCATATCTTTTTGCAGCCAAAAATCAAAGCTGTCTTTTCTGTCAAATAAGGAGAATTAAAATTAAAAACCCCCATAGTTCAGTGTATTTCAGCTGCTGAAAGCACCGACCTGTGACACGATGTGTTTTAATTAAGTCATGCAAATACTCTCTAGTCTGTCTCCATGAGTTCAGTGAATTAATGAACAGTTCTGTAATGACTCTAAGCTCAGCTAACTCGATAAACAACTGTCACTGAGGTGTTCTGTCCAACCTCAACAGAGCACTGAGGAGAACATACACAGCAGCAAAGAAAATTCTAGTTACAGCATTGCTAATGAAGCTCTCAGGTACTCTGGGATACGCAGATGCCTCAGTGCCTTTTCTGTCAGTGTTCAGTGGCCAGGCTTTCAGAACTCAACACAAAAGCCTCTTAACAGGAATCGAAACCAGCCCATCAACCCAAACCCCAAGTTTCAGTTGTATGAAATGATTAAGTACGTTGTGATGCACAACTGCCCTGAAATCAACTTCTAATACAGTTGGCATTTTCTGGTCTACAGGATAAAGCTCTCAACACCAGCAAATTAAAATTTTCACTGAACATAAAACCCCCAAAACTAGTTTCTAGATGTTCAGGGATACAATTTTATCACACTGAAGCTCAGGCTTTACGTGCAAGTCTTTGCCTGATAAAGGATCTGGACAGAAAATAAAGGTATCACCAGAGGCACTGTAAGTCACTCAGTTAAGCTGTTATCCTGTCAAAACCAAAATATTTCTTCTGGCAAAGAAAAAACTGTCCTTTCAAAATAAATAATAGAAAGAAAACATACTTGTTTAAATGCAGTAACTTTCACAGAGTCACAGCACTGCAACCAAATTCTGTTTACTGATAGATCCTAACACATCAGACATCCTGAAATCCATCCTTCCTTTTTTCCCCCCAGTAAAATAATTTAAGAAACTTACCTCAGAGTACTTAAACAGCCGAGTTTGAGAAACGCTTCCTGCGCCAGCTGCCCTCACTGACCAAGCATTCCTCTGTCATTTATGGTTGTTTAAGATTATGGCAAAAGATCAGCCTGTAGTTCCTCATTGAAGAATAGCAGAACCCGATCAGTACTTCAGCAGTTAATCTGAAAATAAGGAAAACATTATTAGACCATAAAGTTTTCAACAGTGTTAGACTCAGTGACAAGTCTAAACATCGTGTTTGAGGAATCCTGCTTGTCAAATCATCAGTTTCTGGTTCTGAGCACATTGGCACAGGAGAGCCCCCAAAGAACAAACCCCTTTTTTTCACTTAGGAGTGAACCCAACTTCAAGTGAAAATTACCCTGGGACATCTAAGCCTGGACACTTATGAAATCATTTGCAGACTCCCTCAATCCTTTCCCAAAGACTCAAGGAGGGCTAAGTAGGTTAGACACAAGTGTTTTAGAGTTCCTACCACACTAAAATATTTAAGGGCTGTAAATTTTTTAGAAAGATCTCAGGCACTGGTTTAATACACCATCTTGAAACAGCAAGATTAAAAACAAAGTCTAACTAATTGCAGTGGTACATTAATTGCAGTGGTACTGACACTCCTTCCTACGAAGTTGATGACATTTCCTAATTGCAATCAAAGTCCAAGAGATCACCAGATCTGGATACAGGAAGCAACTGCCCCCAAGTCACATTCCACGGAACTACCCACACTTTTGCCACCTTTTATTTATAATCCAGATTATCTGGACATTTTTCATGTTCTCAGCTCTCAAGACACCTACAAACCACAGCAAGAGCCTTCATCATTTTCTGTGGTACCAAAAACGTCAGCGGCAGTTTCAGGGCACAGTGGGGCTGATGGGAAGTCCAGAACCAAAGGGTCACACCTCAGCCCCTTGATCTCATCCAGCATCTGTTCTGATTAAACTCAGGCAACTCTGACAGACACCACCAAAACTACACAATCAAAAGGCTTTTCACTATTTGCTTTTATTGCACACAGGTTGCAAATCTTATGTCTCCCACAAAGTCAGCAGAACTAACTTTGGGCTCAGGTCACTGGTGTGAAAACTCAGCCACTTCCATCAGGTGCTGCCTGAATATTAACTCAGTAGATGTGAAAAACACAAAGAAAAAAGACAGACTTGTATTTTAACTGGCTTGGCAACGTAACAATGAGGTTGAAACAGCCTGGTTGTCTCATTGTCAGAGCAAAACCGGATTTACAACCCAAGCTCCTACTTTAAACAAACGTTTATAAGGCTTATCATCACCTAGAAAACTGAGTAAAAGCCTCATTTTCACCCTCCCAGATACACTCACATTCCAATATGTGTATCATTATAGGCAACAATTTATTTTCAGAGCACTTCAGACTTTTCCCTTTCCCTCCAGGCTTTGGTGCCTCCACAGCCTCTGATACATCTGGAATTTTCCGAGGCTACAGAAAGCTGGAAACTCTAAAGAAGTTACTGAACTTCCAGCAAGTTCTATTTCCTGCTATTTCCAACACTGTAAAACTGTTAATTATTAAACATTATATCTCCATTTTTATATGGACCCTTACCTCAGGAAGTGCAGACACATGAAAACCATGACAGCAGGTGACCTTCAGGATTATTTCTTGAGTCTTTTGCAAATACCAGGCAGTGCTGTGGTGTTTGATCATGACATAAAAAGTGCTGAGACAACTCAGAACAGGAGCTGATCCTTCCAGTCAGCTATTCCTACTTTTGCCCATGTTATCCTTTTGAACACGTGCTTTCCCCTCCTAATTTCATAACCTAATGCTCCAGAAGTTCTGTCAAGGGGAAAAAAAGGTGACTAAAAAAACCCACACAAACGAAAACCAACTAGTTTGTGTTTTATTATAAATATTCTGGTTGCATCTTTCTCCATCTACTTCCCCTTCTTGTTACTACAAACATTTTAGAACATCCCTAAGCTACAACCATGTCCTGCAAAATTTAAATACAGCTAAAAATACACCCGATTATAACCACGTATTACACCACAATTTTACAAGAGGCTAAAAAAAAACCTTACTATGCCCTTTGCAAAGTATTGAGCCCAAGCATCTTACATGAGGGGAAAACACAGTTTTGTTATGTATTGAGGATTTCAGTGCTCTCACACATGATTAAAAAAACCCTCTTTGTTTTGTTTTTTTTTTTTATTAAGGCAAGTTCTTCAGAGTCTGCTGGGAAAACAGCACCAAGAGCTTCATTCTGCCATTGTAATGGCACTCACTTCTCCTGGCAATTAAAGCATTCACACCCACACTTGAAATGCCACTAAAGAAAATACAGAACGCACAGCTAACTGTTGATATTTGAGGGATGCACACGAAAATCTACACTTGCATTGAGTCCAACGTCATTTTAAATTAAAGTCCTCGGGGTTCCACCACCTTTCCTTGAAACAAAGGAACGAAGCAACAAGTAAAAACAAACAGAGGCTGCAAACTGAAACCTCACCGTAGGAATGAAAACATTAATTCTGCCTGTAGAATTTCTACCACAAGTCTCAACTATTCAAGCAATTCTTTTGTTTGCTTTTTTTATCTCACAAGAAATTCATATAATCTCTGCAGCCAAACCCAAAGCTAACAGGGACTGCTGCCCTGCTCTATTTTTAATATATTATTTTGTGGTATTCGCTGACATGGCCAGTGATTTTTTTTTTTCTTGGTAACACGTGGAAAGTAAAATCTACATGTAAGACTTTTTTAGATAGGAAAAGAGTGTAACAGGGCAACAAAATGGCTCAGGAAATGCACCAAGTTTTTTTTTTTGCTTTTCAGCAGCAGTGCTGTGACCCCGGGAGCCACCACAGGGTCCTGAAAGCTCAGGAACATCCTGCGCGACAAACAGGATCGGTGCCCCTGTTCTGCAACACAAGGCAGAAATTTATTTTATTTATAAATAAAATTCCACAGGAAACACGGCACTGCCATGACTTACAACCAGACAAAACCCGTGATGCCCACAGCAAACTTGGTGTTGCACCGAAATTTAAGAATTCATTTTCTTTGCCAGGTTTGAAACGTTCAGAGTTAGAACAGACTTGAAGAATTTCAAACTGATCGCCAGAACTTATGGCAGAGATTCCAACCTGGAAGCTCAGGGACTCTCCTGGTGTAATGACATCACGCAGAGGCAGCTGCCAGGCTGAGCAAGGAGAATTTCCCGGGAAACTTTTGTGTCCCAGCTCACTGCGACTCCCAGACCATTTGACAACTGCTGCACCACTTAATTTAGCTTTCGAAGTAACGGCAGCCAGCACCCTGCTCCTTACTTCTAAGTTTCATCAAGATAAAAGAAAATTACTGTTTCTTTATCAACAACTGACACTGACTGACTTTTACGCCATTTGTAAACTCAAATTACTGTTGAACTTCTTTTGGACAAAAGAGCTTTTGCTCATCTGATCTTCAGCTTTCGTTCAGCTAACGAGTCACATCAGAGTATCTGAATTAATCCGGTCAGATCGCAAAGATGGCCAGGGTGGGGAGGGGACACAGCTTAGAGGAAATTTATACTAAAGACAGACTGAAAAACCCTCCCAAACAAACAGAACACTCCCATGAACACAGAAAAGGGCAAACAAGACTCGTCTCAAGAGCAGCTCAAAGGCTGCAGAGCTGCACGAGTGCTGGAATATGAGGAGACACAGAACATGCCCCATGCAGGAAGAACAATCACATATGGACTCATTAATACATTTGAGCAGTCAAACCAAAAATTATTCCAAAAAAAAGTTTTTAAATCACCAAGATTAGCTCAAAATAGATTTTTAAAGCAAGATTTCCTCTTTTTGGACTGTTGGTGAAATCAGCTATCGGGAGGTATTTTAGCCACAAGTCTGGACTGGCAAATCAGACAACTGGGCTCAGTTCTTATTTTAAATTTAATAAGCTGGTTTCCTTTAGGGTACAAACCCCATCCCCATAAAGGCTTCATCCCTGAAATCATCTACAGAATTTAACTTGCACTGTTTGAAGGGAAGCATGTTGGAATAAATAGATCTGACTTCATTCCTCACTCCAGCAGAATCAGAGGCAACGAGCTGGTTGCAGTTTTGCACACAATCATAAAAGGAGTCAGCTCTTTAATTAATTAACTGCTTGCCTGTATGTGCCCTCACATGTGCCCTCACACACACTAAAGCTCAGCTCTGTTTAGCAGAAATTCTTCTGAGACAGCCTCAAACACCACCGACAAAATCCTGGTCACAACGACAAAGCAAATAAAAGCACAAAAAATACAAGATTCAGTAGAATGCAATTATAATGCAGTTTCTGTTTCCTGGAAATGCAGTAGCGAGCCTTCTCATTTACAAATTAGAACAATTTCAAGTAAGCCTTCAAGTCCTTACCATGGAGGAAAGCAACAAAACACTTCATGGTCGAAATGAAAGCTCTTCTGGAAAAGATATTACTTTCATGAAGAGAATTAAGGGGTGGGGGGGTAATTTTACAAGCCAAGAAACCCTAACACCGATTAGAATTTATTTTCTAGTCGGTAAAGTTTAGTCTACAATTTCAGCTGACAGAACCTGATCACACTGTCCATCAACAGCAGCGACCCTCAAACACGGGGACTGATTTAAGGAACGTTCCAAAACAATTCTACATTCTCGAAGAACAAGCCGAGAGGTCACAAAAACGGTCGCTGCAAAGATAACGTTTTATATTCACTTACTAGATAAAGTCCAAAGGCTTTTTCGCGGCATTCCAGCACCTCATAATCCTTCCCCAACCCCTGTATTGTAGCCAGAGGAATTAAATCAAGCCATCAGCGATCCCAGAGAAGTGGATCCTCGCTCAGAGCCTCACACCCACCACCACACTCTGCCAGATTCGCTCTCGTCTGCCGCTGCCAATGCACATGTGCGAAATTATAAAGAAACTTCCTGCTCGCACAGATCCCATCACACTCTTAACAACAGTAGTTAATAAATAAAAAGGCTTTTGTATCTTGTGTAACAGCTAATTATAGTCACCCTTCTCGCCACCCCCCCCTCCAGTGCAAAGCTCTGCTGCACCAACCACACACGTGGAATTGCCTCTGATAAAACACAACTTAAGTGCAGGGGCATTAGAAAAGTACAGTAAGGGAAGAGACAGGAAGGAATTATCAGTAAAACTATGCAACTTGAGAGGGCTCATGTTATAAAACCAAAGCTGTTTAACAATTTGCGCTGCTGTTAAGACAGACTTTGGAACAGAAGTAAAGCTCCCTCGGAGACACCAAAAAAGCAAACTATAAATATATAATGCACTTAATCCATTATACATAAGTGATCGTATTACATACATTTATCATCAGCCTGTTTCCCCTCTCCCAGACAGGTAAGCAGGAACACGCACTGCAAGTCAGCAAATTACCAGAGGATTACAGAGCCCAAACACTGCCTGTGCCACAACCAGCCGCCACCAAAACCAGGGCCAGGCTCAGCATCCCCACGGCCGGACAAAGGCACCTCAATTCTGCACCACAGGCTCCCAACTGCAAGGCAAGGAGGGGAAACGACGACAAAAACCACCTAAAAAAGGGACTGGCACTGAGGTCTCCTCTCCTCCACGACCAGTTCTTGTCACAATTTAATTATGATCCGATTTGAAGACACCACCAGAAATTCTGGTAAGGTTAAAAATCACATTGCAGACTGGAATACAGAAACCTGATCACAAGAGTGCAACGGAAAACAACGAAAGATTTCATTAAATGTGGAGTTCAGCAAAAAAAGGGCAGAAAATCTTTCAAACATGCACACTAAAAAGAAGAGTACAGGGCAAGAAAGAGGCACATTCAGAAGATTCCAGCTCTCACCTTTCCCATTTTGTCAGTGTTCAGTGTTTATTATCCTACACAGCTGAGCAGAGACTTTAATCCTCACCACCCTGCAGGGAACACTGAACAGAAGAGACACACCAAGAGCCACTGGAACCTGGACAATCAATGCAGGGCTGGGATCGACCAGCTGCCCCACCCAAACCTCCTTAAAAATGTCCAAACAGGGAAGAAAATAAAACCCATTTAAACAGCTCAATAGAAAAAAAGCCTCTGCAACCACAGCCTTTGTTCCAGGCTGTTTGATCACAAAAATAAAACATTATCTGTACTTTGAGCTCGTCTGGCATATTTTTCTCCTTTTTGTACAGGATTTCACACGTCCACCGGTGAAAGACCACAAGAGTAGAATTGTTTGTTACCATCACATCAGAACTATTTTCACTGCAATCACAAGACGGTCCTGTAAAATATTTCCCATTTCTTGTAGTGAACGACTCCACCCACACGCTGCAAACCTAACAGGTCTTCAGCACTATAATCACCTTCTAAACGATGTTTTTAAGACTTCAAAACAAATCAACTGAAAAATAAAACATGTTTTAGGCTGCGAGAATACACAGACTTCCCTTGAATTGACAAATCTTTCACAAATCCCATCACAAACTATGAAGACAAACATGAATTTACCAAATTCTCAAACAGAATTTTTGCAGGTAAAACCTGCAACTTGCAGAAAATAAAAGAGTCAGCAAGAGACTCAAAACAGAAATGCTTGATTTTATACTAACTTTCCAGAGAGAAATGTAAAATTCTTGTATTCTTTGCCTGAATCTAATGTTTTCATGAGACATACACCCTCTTTGCTGAAAAGTAACAAATCCCTTTCACAGCCAGACTGAAGATTTAACGGTCCTTCAATTCTGTATCTCCTCCTCAGCTGTTCTGGATAAAGTGTTATTTTTGGGTCCTTAAATAACTGTCCTCACAGCTGAAATGATCAATAAATATATCAGCAGGCCTGCAATATAAGGGGAAAAGTTAAAAAGCTTTGCCACGTCTCACCCTTACAGATGCAAGAATTCAGTTCTCTCCCACCCTGATGCCACCCGATTTCTGCGTGCTGACACGGCAGCAGAATCACCCCGGTGTTATGCACCCAATTTAAGGACAACTCGAAGGCATTCTCTGACCGACATCACTTCCTCTTCCCTAAAGCTGCAGCTTCTTTTGTGGGGGATGGGGGAAAAGAACAGAACCACCACCCAAAAAAAAAAAAAGAAAGAAAAAATCCAAGCTAAAAAAAAAAAAATCACCTCAGATCTGGCACGTTTCACTCGCTTTTCCCTGGAAAAGGGCAGCGCTGCTGAGCCGTTCGACCAGAGATCAAAAGGCTGGAAAAAAACCACCCCAAAAAGCCTTCACACGCAGAAAGGAAGGGCTCCCGAAGGCTGCGGGCTGTTCCAAAGGCACCGAGGATTTCTCCAGCCTCACCTGCTTTTGCAAACAGCTCGTTATGGACCTGGGAAAGTAAAGCCTCCCTCCTTAATGAGCCGCACATGGCAAATGTTCATTACGCCCTTTGATGAGCCGAGAGAAGACACTCCACTGCTACAAGGAGCACACGCAGCAAGCGCCCGAACCGAGGCTGGGAGGATAAAAACGATCATCTGCCAAACTCGGATGTTTTGGCACGTTGTCCACGTCAAAACTGGCAGCGCTGGAAGTTACCTGGACCTCCTCTGAGTCAGCTGCTTCAAACCTCACCACAGGACACTCCACCTGACTGGGTTTTTTTTTTTCTAAAATAACACTGTAAATTTCCAGTTTGATGCTTTCAAAACACGGGGAGGTTTGATTCCTTATTGTAATATTGTTAAGACAAGGAAAGGATCCCTATGGTGCTACACAATGTACAAAACACAGACGAAGCAGATTAAAAAAGGCTTCTAAATACCTTCAAATCTATGCAACAAAGAGCACATGAAGCAATTCACGAGTAATGACTAGTTAAAAAAAAGAAAACAATCAAAACAGCTAAACTGTTTATAATATAGACCAACAAACCAGTTTTTTATTCCTTTTATGCTGGCAGATTAAACTGCATGAGACAAAAAAGACTTCAAACCTAAATGCTAATCCAGTTTAACAATTTGTTCCAAAGTCACATACTAACAATTCCATCCCTGAGGACACTCGGGAATACATGCCAGAAAAAAAAACCAAATAAACAACTGTGTAGGGTTTGATATACGTATTCACTTTTTCTTCATTTGTAGCCTCTTTTCCCCATCTTGGCAGCAAAAAGAAATTGTGTAAAAGTTTATTAAAATGCAGCCAGACGCAGGAAGTCGAGAGCTGTGCACTGAAGGTGAAGTTGCAGGGTGCGATGGCAGCTCTGGGGGTTGTTTTTAACCCTGGAAGGAGCTCCCCAACACCGGGATTATCTCACTTTCCCCCGGCAAGCAGCGCTCACACTCCAGCACGGATCTCCCCAGGGACCTCCCGCCAACAATGGGACACTCAGTCCCCGGGAGATACACCCGCACACGGCCCGGGGCGACAACCCCAATGTCACCATGGCACAGGGTGGCCCTTCCCGGAACTCCGGGTCATCCAACTTCGCTGTCACCGCCGGGCCGGGAACCCCCGGGACAGAGCGGCGGGGAGCGGCCCGAGGGGGGCACATCCCGCCCGGAGACAGCAGCGGCCCGGAGACACAAGGACCCGGGAGACACAGGGATCCCGGAGCCCAGAGGATCCCGGCAGCCCAAAGGCTCCCGGTGCCCCAAAGGATCCCGGAGCCCCAAAGGCTCCCGGTGCCCCAAAGGATCCCGGAGCCCCAAAGGATCCCGGTAGCCCAGAGGATCCCCGGTGCCCCAAAGGATCCCCGGTGCTCCAAGGATCCCGANGTCACCGCCGGGCCGGGAACCCCCGGGACAGAGCGGCGGGGAGCGGCCCGAGGGGGGCACATCCCGCCCGGAGACACAAGGACCCAGGAGACACAGGGATCCCGGAGCCAGAAGGATCCCGGAGCCCAGAGGATCCCCGGTAGCCCAAAGGATCCCGGCAGCCCAAAGGATCCCGGTGCTCCAAAGATCCCGGTAGCCCAAAGGATCCCTGTGCCCCAAAGGCTCCCGGAGCCCGCGGTGGCCCCGGNGGCGGGCCTCGAAATTCCCGAATTAACGTTTTTACTCGTCTTCCCTCACCCCTGCACGGGGACTCAGACACCCGCCCGCTCGGCGTCGCAGGGTCGGTTAGGTTGGAAAACACCGCCGGGGTCGTCGTGACCAACCGATGGCTGAGCGCCGCTGTGTCGCAGAATCACAGAATATTCTGAGTTGGAAGGGACTCACGAGGATCATCAAGTCCAACTCTTAAATGGCACCACTGCCTCCCTGGCGGGAATCGAACCCCAGTTTCCCGCATGAGAGATGGGGACACTCACCACTGGGTCAACTAGAGCGTGGCCGGTCTTTCCTTAAACACCTCCCTGGGCAGCCCATTGCGGTGTCTAATCCTCCCTTCTGTGCAGAAATGACTCCTAACACCCGACCTAACCCTCCCCTTCATGCCCTTCATGCTCAGCATAGGACTGTCCTTTTGTCCTGGGGTGGCCACACAGTGACCGCGGCCAGGGGTGTCATCGTGTAGGAGCGTGTCCTGCCAGCCTTGGTGGCACATCAGGAGCAACTTCTTCCCCAAAAAAGCTGATTAGCCATTGGGATGGGCTGCCCAGGGAGGTGGTGGAGTCACCGCCCCTGGAGGTGCTCAAGGACAGACTGGACGTGGCGCTCGGTGCCGTGGTCTGGGTGACAAGGTGGTGTTTGGTCGTAGGTTGGACTCAGTCTCAGAGGTTTCTTCCAGCCTGTTTAATCCTGTAATTCTACTTTTCCATTTCTCACAACCGTATTAAAATATTTCCCACAAGTTTTCTGAACCAGAGCGTCGCTCCCAAACGTTCTCCCCGGTGCGAGCGCGCCAGAAGTACCGAAGTGCCCTTTGACAAAGAGCTAATGCGTTTTGAAACATAAAATTTTAGCACCCTTGAAGTAAGTTAGCATAAGTTAGTGAGGAGATGCGAGCTTACACCCGAAGTGTTAAACCCCGTGCCTGGCAGTCTGTGGTTCCCACATGCCACGCTGAAACTACAACAGCTTTTTCTGTCATGCAATGCCAGCAGCCATAGGTGGTGGGTTTAATAAGGCATTTAAGGAAACTTGGATTTAGTTAGTAAAAATCCTCTCAGGAAAAGGTGTTTTTTTATTTTCCCCCCTGTGAAAACCTAACAAAGAATATACGAAGGGGGTGAAAATACGATATGAGTAGGATGGGATTAAATGAAAGCGTTTCACATATTTTCAGTAGCTGGGAGGGTTTTGTCTCCGGTTTTCCAGAATGGATTCTGAATTTTATCTGGAGACATATTTATAGGAGTTATCAAGAGGTTTCACGTTTAGAATCCAAAGAAGGGAGAGTCACCATCCCGCAGTAAATTAGCTCAGGTTTAATCAGATCTCAGACTCTTTTCCTGCTGGAAGACTTGGTGTCATTAGGAGGTATCACGCAAACCCAGTCAAATGTTCAGGGTCAGGGGAAATGGCCTCTCAGGAGGTTCTGCTTCCACAGCAGAACCGCTAATAAGATCTCCTCGCATCAGGATGAGGTTTCTGAATTTGTATTTTGTATACATAGCTGTGTTCTTTCTGATTCATTTAGCCTCATCAACAACAATAAAGACACTGAATCAGAACAAGCTGGCAATTTTGTTGATGAAACACGGAGGAGAGCGGACTCCAGCTGGCTCTTCTGCAGATACGTTGGCCAGTTGACAGGAATAAAACTGCACGAAACCTGACACGGAAAACACACGCGGTGAGAGGAGACAGGCAGCAGAGGCAGGCAGGGAGGGAGGCACTGCACAGCACCTGTTTGCTGGTTTGGAGCCCAAGACAGTGTCTTCCCTCCTCTGAACTGGCTCAGAGTTCACCATTTCATGCCAGCTTACCCTGCCTCCTTTCAAAGGCTTCCAGCACTCCTTCCAGGGGGCAGACATGCAGCCCCAGGCTGCCATTTTAGGCTTTTCTGCTCACTTTGTGTTCTCGCTGTCTAGTCCTGAAAAGTTGAGGATACCTCAGGAGTCAGAGAGTTAAGCTGGAAGGGATCCATAAGGATCGAGTCCAACCCCGTGTTCCTTGCAGGACTATCTCAAACCAAACCGTGTGACTCAGGGCATTGTCCAGACACTCCTTGACCTCTGACTTGGAGCTGTGACCACCTCCCTGACAAACCTGTTCCAGTGGCCGACCACCCCCTCAGTGAATCACCTTTTTCTTGTGTCCAACCCGAACTTTCCCTGACAACTCAATTCCATTTCCTCGGGTTCTATGACTGGTCACCAGAGGGAGGAGATCAGCACCTCCCTTTCCCTTTAAGGGAAGCTGTAGATGCTCTTTGTAAGTCTTCACCTTTTACCATCCTGATCTCTCCTTTTAGTGCTTTAGCCAGGTTTTTTAAGGTAGCAAATACAGAGGCAACAACTTAATGAGTGGCTACGTAGTTACACCCCAAAAATACACCTATTGAAGGCACTTGCCTCTCGGATCAGTACTAAACATTTCAATGGAGCAATGTCCATTAGCTCCCCGATCCATTTCTCAGGCCCGGTTTCAATTTATCATTTCCCATTTCTCCCTGGCTGGTGCTGTGCAGACTGTGGAGCTCACACAGGCCCATTGACCCACTGCCAACCCACGTGCAGAGCAGCCCCAGCGCGAGCAGGGCTGGCGCAGGTGCACGGCTGCAGTCCCTCCTCGTGACAGCACTGTCACCCACACATCAGGACATATGACAGTGCACTGCCTTGTGCAGTGACAAGGCCCCAGTGTGAGGCTGCTCGTGAGAAGGAGGACACATTCCCCAGCTGCTGCACAGCTCCAGGAGCTTGGCAGATGCATCTGGTTGGCATCTGGCTCCTAGGAGCGAAGAGCCACAGTGCCTTGGCATCCCCGTCCCGGCAGTACACCCGTGTCCAGAGCCACACCACGAAGGGTGAGCCCTTTCTGCAGCTCAGTGGGTTTTTCTTACAAGTCCAGCTGAGCTGCTCAGCCTAAAAGTTCTGCAGAGACTGTGCTGCCAAGTGCTCACAAAGTAACTCAGTAGATTTGAAATGGTTACTGATGTAATTCCCTTTTTTTTCAGGAAAAGCTACTCATGAGTATCAGTCATTATTGCCAGTATATGTCACAGAAGTAGAGCCACATTTCCTTCATGTATCCCTGATGTCCGGCCTGACCTAGTGTGACTTTAGAATAAATATTCCTTGAAGACTTTAGCTCCCAATTAAGTCCAGTTCCAGCACCAGCCCTGCATTACTCCTTATCAGAAACTGAAGTAAATTAAAGCAAAAGCTCCCTGTCCCAAGTGTGCTCACAAGTGTACAAGGCTTAGTACAAACTGAGCGAAAATACTCCAAAACTGAAATGAGCTTTGCAGTCCAGTCCAATCCTTGGCAGGTTGATACCCTGCCATGCAATTCCTTACCTTCATACTGGGTTATTGCTAGGAGGAAATGGGAATCTGATGTGTAGCGAAACAAGCCACTGTCTGCTGCAATACCTGTGTGTTCTATGCCAAACAGTTTTTACTTGGTGGGGTGAAATTATCTGTATGTCAGTAAAGTGTTTGCCTTTGGTTATAATTGTCCACTTACAAATTATTTCATACACTCTCCTGAACTTATAAGTGCTCGATTTTTGTCTGAAATGGATCCTATTGTCTCTTGCAAAAAATATTGACAAACATGAGTCCTTTCCACACCACAGAAGACTTAGCAAACAGTAACATTTTCCAGCTGGTTGCTTTGCAAAGTGCTTTTCTTTCCTGCACAGTTCATCCAGAAACAGAGACATTCCCAAACTGAGTCTCTACTTTGTTCCTCTTTTCCAGCATTACAGAATTGCCTAACAAACATGTTGTTTCAGGATGCCCAGCACATCACACTTGGCCACGTTGGACATCCAGAACCCTGTGTGGAGGCTCTGGAAGCTGCACGTATCCAGTTCTTCTGACTCACTGTCTCCAAAAAGGGCACCTAAGAAGCAAAGTCCGTTTTTAAAGCTTTACCCTGTATTAACAAACAGGGCTTCCCAACACTCAAGTAAAGAGATAAAATAATCTATTTTATAGAAACAGAAACTCCAGCTCAGAGAAAACCCTTCATCTTTTCAAAGACCATCAGCCATTACCAGACACACATAGAGAAGGATTTTAAAAAACTGGATTCAATATCAAAGGCACATGTTCTGCATAAATGTCAGGCAATTTTACTCATTTTTCTACTAGAGTTCTGTGATTAAAATAAACACTTACAGCATGAGATTTTTTTTCCCCCTGCCTTTTAATACTTTTTGGATCTGAATCTCGGTTTTGGAAGCTCTGTCTTTAAAGTAGAAATCTGGGAATATGGGTCAAATGTGGCTTTTAAGGCTTGTTCATATTTTAATTGCATAGTTGCAGGCTTAACAGGAGATAATTCTTTCCTTCTTGAAATTCAAGGCATTGAAAGGTTAATTCAGTCTTCTCAGTTCCATTTCCTTCCGTCTGTTCCCCTTCTCACACTTCCTCCCCCCATCTGGAGACAGCTGAGTTATTTGAATTTTATGCAAGCTAGTATTCATCCAAAGGGAAAAATCATTCAACATATGCATCAGGCAAGCAAAAATTGCAATATTGCACACTTGCATTTTTTACTTCCTCTCTGTTTTTCTCTGCATTCCCCAGCCTGGGCAGTGGATGTACTTGAAAGTTAACTGGAATTCAGGCTCGAATGTCCCCATCCCTTTTGAATTCCCCTTCTTTGTGCTCCAGCTGCTCTGGTGCTTTTACCTTGGGTTGAGGAGAGGCCACAGTTCACACTGGAACAATTTGTCTGCTGCCAATACCATCACTCTCTGCTGCTCCCATGTTATTTCATGGTGTGGCCACTCACACTCAAGGGGTTCTGACACCAGAGGAGCCACAGTGACAGGGCTCAGGTTAAATCTGTGATGAGGACATGGCTTTGATCCAGCCGATTTCAGCACTGTGTATGTACTTGCTGGGGAAAAAAAGCCACAAAAGTAGTCATGGAATATGTTCTAGTTCAGTCAGATAATGAAGAATGGGCTGTTCACTTCAGATGCTGGGAGAGGAAAATAGTATCTTTAATTTTTCTGTTTTTAATTTTATTTTAAAAAATAAAACCAGTGTTTTGCATAACATATTTGCAGCTTTCACTTGAACAGGAAGAAGTTCAGAGATGTGAAACTTACTGCTTACCACTTCCTTACATAATTGCTGACCCTGTGTTTGGCTTACTCTGTATAATAAACCTTTAAAATTGGGGAATGATTTTGGGGAAAGATTATGCAGAAATACAATTTTTGTTCTGTGAGTTGCTCACCATCAGCTACATAAGGTACTTGGCTGCCAGGAGGTCCCAGACTATTGAACGTGGAATGATTTGGCAACATAAGTGCTGGTTAGGGACTCACCAAAACTGCATCCACAGCCCTGTGTGCTGTCAACACCACACCTCCATATCTATCCCAGCACAACTCAGGTTGTGATGACAGACCCCCTGATTGTCCCTTTTCCTCTGGGTGTAAAGAAAATCTGAAGTTAATATAAAGTTAGTAGATCTCTGGATTGTATTATCATTGATTATCTTCTCTTGGATTATGTTGGTTATCTGTTTGCTCCGTGCTCAAGACTCTGTAAGGAATGATGAAGGAATGATGATGTTTCTCCTGTTTAAAGCAGAGTGAGAATTCCTAAGACTGGGCTGTTTAATTCCAGAGCACTGAGAAGAGCCATATTTGAGCTAATCCAAGATTTCCCTGTCTTACTCCTTCCCTAAATGCTGCTGCTTGCAAGATATGCTTCTATTCAGAGACAGAAAGGAGAGAGGCAAAACAAGACTGTTGGTAAAGACTCCAAGTCATTCTAAACTTGTGTTTCTAGACCAGTGTTCATCACCAATTATCATGTGCTCTATAGCTTTAACTAATGTGACCAACACATCACATGTTCTTCCACCACCCTGTTTTTGGGAGAGAAGCATGTGCATGGACAGTTTGTATTAATTATTTTTTCCCTTTAATAATGGGTCACCACATTTTGCTAGAAAAGGCCAGGCTGGAAAACACACACTTTTGGGTCAGTTCTCCAGAAAGCTCTGTTGCAAGGCTCTCCATCTGGTTAAACTTTTAAAATTTCATCCCCATACCAAGTTATATAATATCAAAAAAGAAAGGAGAGAGGAAATTTCTACTCCCACCAGCTTATGTTTTCTCTTTTTGCTCTTTGCTGCAACAGGACTCCTGCTATAGACTGTCTGAGCTCCTGAGCTATTTGGAAAACATAGGATTGGAAAAAACAGCCCAGGCAGAAGGACTGTCTACAATTGCCTTTCCTCTCACCTTCTGTATGTACCTACCCTTAAGGTTCAATGGTCATGATAAGGAAAATGAAACACCTTAGGTCATGATAAAACATATAAATATTGAGTATTTACTCACTAAGAGCACAGCCTTGCAGCAGAAACTCTGCCAAGGAGGGATCAGTGCCTTCCTTATACCCCCAGGATTCATTGTCTCTTAGCCTGGGAACCTGTCTCCGTTCCCAAACATGGATATTTTTTTTGGCAGCGAGACGGAACAAAAGGCACAAAGAGAACTAAGAAAACCCTTTCAGTGAAGCTGTAGTCTTTTTTTTTTTTTTTTCCTCTTCCCCTAAGGATGGGAAACCTTCTAAGGACATCTTATCTCACACACAATCCTGCCACCTGCCTGAAAGGTGCTCAGTGCTCGTAGGCACTGAAAGGAATCAGGGCATGCTCAGATTCCAGCCCAGCTTTTGACCTTGAGGAATGAATCCCTTACCTTTAGCACCAAAAATACCACAACATTTTGAAAATGAAATCACTGTTATATTTGAGTGGGTGTGTTATTTCGAGACAGCACTAATGTGGTTATAAAATCAGTTGTGTCAGCTTATTGGCTCAGCTACAGACACTGATCTGCTCGAGCGTCTGTTCCTTTCACCGGCTGCTCGCCTTGGGGTGCTTTGTCCCTCCCCAGCTCCCCGGGGAAATAGATGGGATTTGATTCCCACTGTTCCACCCAAGAGAAAGAAACCCCTTCTTCTGGCAGTTGCCCATCTCGTCTCCATGAAACTTGGCATTTCCAGAGCACCTCTTGTGCCAAACATGAGCACAGATCCCCCAGCCTGTGAAAGGCTACAGCCCCTAAATATATAATCCATATATTAATGTCCCTGCACAGGCTGGGCACGCTGCTTCCCAGTGACAGCAGCCAAGAGGAGAGGCCAAGTGGCAGCAGGCTCCAAACATTCCAGCCTCACTCTTCAGACTTTGCACTTGAGCTCCCTTTAAACGTTTCCTCTCACCTATTACCGAATCCTGGTGTTTGTTTTCCCATTTCTCTGTGGGTGTCTGACAGACACTCGGTGGCTGGTGCTGCCAGGCATGGTTTGATGCTGTCAGGGGCAGGTGACTCACTGGAATCAGAGGTGTCAGTTTGACTCAGCCCTTCATCTTTTGGCAGCAGGTTGAAATAAAATGCAACCTCCATTGTCTGAGGCAGCTTTTCAGGCACAGCCATACCAATCTATCTTTATGTGTAGAGCATCTGTAAGGATCCTATAGTTTGCATGCTCCACTGCATTCCTGGTTTTTCACATTGCTATAGACTGGATCATTCTGCTGCCTCTGTGCAGCACAAAGAAAGTTGAGGTTTATTGCAGCCACAGTCATCCCAAGGCCACATTTTCTATACTGAATGTGGTGACTCTGAAATCCTGCCATTAAAAACCTGACAAATAACTGCTTTGCTGCTCATGTAACAAGAATATTTCCATTTCTAATGAAAGGAAAAGGCATCTGAGTAATATATTACCTACCCATCTTCCCCTCCGTGACCAACCTCAGTGCAGCATGCAATGCCCTCAGGCCAAATTCCAAATTTCCCATATGTGAGCTGCATCCAGCTGCCTGTGCCGCACACAGCATGGAAACATGAGGTTGGAATCCCACACGAGCTGTGCTTGACCACAGGACCCAACTTAAAAGCTACAGAAACTTGACAGGCACTTTCTGCAATGGTCAAGATGTTTGTTATGGAGATCAGTATCTCCTGATTTCAGCAGAGTGAGAACATGTAATTTCTCATCATTATGTTAATTGGCTTAACGCTATTGCACCTTCCTCACAAACCCAACCCTACACGGACATCTTCAGCCTAAAACCCCAAACAAGGTATCCCAAACTGGTTTTAATATGTATTAGCTTTGCCAATAAATTGGGCAATTAAAGTGGTGGTGAAAACAAGCGTGCTCACCCTGTCCCAGCATGTTGAGGGATGCCCACAGCCCTGGAGAGCAGCTGCTCTGGGAGGTTGTGCCCACATCTGCTCGCAGACACAGGCAAGGGCCAACAGCCCCTGCAAAGGTTGTTCTGGGTGACATCACCTGGCACCTACACACCTCTCCCTTCTCTGCACTGGAGAGGGTCTCTGGAAGCAATCCCAGAGCGATCTGTGCCATTGGCATGGCTGGAGGACAGGGAATGGCCACAGGGGTCAGTGAGGGCAGGAAGGTGGGCTGCAGGCTGAGGGAGGCACCAGGGTGGGGTAGTGGATACCAAAGCAGCAGTGAGTGGAAGATCCCCGGTCCATCCTCTCAGGACACAATCCTGGACCTCAGTGTGGTGCTCAGATTGTGCTTGCCTCACGTTTGCCCTTGACCATGGCAATGGTACCAGGGCTCTGCTTAGAGCCCTCCCCAGCCCCAGGCCTGGGCATGTGGGGATGATCCTCAGGAATGTTGCTGAATGCACCTAAAATCTCCCCCAAAACTGACCCAGCAGCAGCAGCTGCCAAACCTCACCTTTACTCTGAACCTCAGCCTTGGAAAAGGACAGGAAGGGAAACCTCAATATGATTATCATGGTAAATGAGCAGAAAAAGAAAAAAAAAAAAAAGGAAGAAAACCCAAGATGTATTTTGGCAGTTTTCCATGTCAATTTTCCCCCAGCTCTCTGGTGCACTTTGTGAAGGAGCAATCTGTCCTTTCCCTAAACGCTGAGCAATCCCAGCACTGAACTGATCAATATTAATAGCGATGGGCTTGGGAGAGGGGAGGAGGGGAGAGGAGAGGAGGGATTACCCTGACCTTTTTCAACTCACACTGCCTCAGACGGCCACCAAGCAGCTGAGGAGAGAGCAGCCAGACGGTAATGCCATGTGGGTTTAGTAGCTTTTCTTTTTGGTTTTTTAATTTTATTTTTTCTTTGCTTGTGAATATTTACTTCTCTTGTCTCAGTGCAGATAGCAACGAAATCTGATTTTCTGCAGGAAGGAAAAAATATAATTATATCAGCCATCTCCGGGCCAAACCTCGCCTTGATGGGAAAACTCTGCTGAAATAAGGGGAATAATGCCTGGGGTTTTTAACTTGAATTTCTGATTAAAAAGAGGAATTGGATTAGGGAAGTTTTGACAGGTGAAGGGTTGAGCGCTGGTGTGCTTTGTGGGTTTCTTTTTATTAGAACAGAGTATAATCAAAGCCATTGAGCTGCGACTGGGATGTGGAGTGAGAGCAAACAAAGGGCTGAGGGAACCCGTCCTCTATTGTTACACTGAAGTGTCCCCAGCAGCTCAGGGGATGGGTGTGCTCAGGACAGGGGGCTGAGAATTAAGGACAAATCCTATTAATTGAAAGAAAAATCATAATTGAAGCTCTTTGTTCCTCTTGGATTTGAGGTTTATCGCAGATTGTTCGGGTTAGCAGCATTTCTTAAAATAGAGGTTTACATCAGGAGGCACCGTGGATTACTGGTAATTCAGGCATTGCCTCCTCAATGCTGAATATTCTTGTTGCCATGTGCAAAATAGGATTTTTAGAAATTTCATCTGGGAAATCGAGAGAAAATTCTCTTTATGCCTTTCCTCTTTTGCTCTGAAAGAGCCAAGCCTTAGGGCAAGGTCCCAGATTGTGGTGTTAAGATTTGTGGGGGGTTTTTTTGAATAAACATTTCCATGGTATTTTTTATCCATCATATCTTTTTTTCTTTCGGGGAGAAATTGCTTTGCAGATGGCTGATAGCACAGCACTGGCTAATGAAGCCCTGGGTGTGTTTTCCCTTTCTTTGTCAGGACCCATCATGTCCGACAAACCAGATTTTGCCGAAATTGAAACCTTTGACAAGACCAAGCTGAAGAAGACAGAAACCAGAGAGAAAAATCCACTGCCCACTAAAGAAAGTAAGTGCTTCTCAGGCTGTTTGAACTGCGAGTATCAAGGACACAATCTGTATTGCAGCTCATATGCTAAATGAATACTAATCACAGGATTACAGGCTCAAACTCATCCCTGACTTTGAGTGGGGATAATACTAAGACTTGGAGTCTATGCTGGGCTTCCAAGGATACGAGTAATTATAACCAATGGTGCATTTTGCCTGAAAAACTCTTTCTAATGGGATTGCTCTTGCTTCTGCCACAAGCCAGACCAGTGTTCCCACTGGGTGCTGGCAACAGGATCAATCTGTTTGCAATTCCCATGTTCCCGGTCTCTCAGGGGGTACACAGGAGGACCCCTGCCCATCCCTGCCGGGACAGGCAGCATCTCCCGAGGGTGCCTGGGCTCTGGATTTCGTTTGTGCTCAGGCAGAGGAGCTGCTGCCTCCCACTGGTACCTGTCAGCCCTGGCCAAGAGACCCCCAGGCACTTTGTCTGGGAATAAGGCCGCAAGCAAAACCCATCATCATCCTCATCTAACGGGAAATACTCTTCAGCAAAGCGTCCCTGAGCTTTTCTCTGCAGGGTCTTCTCCCCCACACTCACTGTGCCCAGGCAGGCAGATGGGGCTGGGATTCACGGTCAACTTCAGGTGTGAAAGAGCATTTGAAGCCAGATTTTGGGAGCAGTTCCTTTCAGAAGAGCATTGCTGGCCACTTTAGATGTCTGTGCTGATAGCCCTGGAGAAACACCATCCCTCAGCACAGGAGACCTGGGTTTTTTCCCCTGTTTTTTTATCCTTACCAATGCTAAAGCTGTAAATGCACCTCAGGAACTGCGTCCTTCTGGCTGTGCAAACATGGGAACAAGCAGGCATTTCCAGGGTGGCCAAAACCCCTCTCCAGCCCCCCTGGAGCCCCTGTGAGCACTGGAAGGGGCTCTGAGGTCTCCCTGGAGCCTTCTCTTCTCCAGGATGAGCTCCCCCAACTCTCTCAGCCTCTCTTCAGAGGAAAGTTTATTGTTCATAGCCAGTAATGTTTACTGATGGTGTTTTTTTGTTTCCTCTCTTTTTCTGCCAGCTATTGAACAGGAAAAACAAAGTGAAAGCACAGCCTGAGTGCAAGATTGAAGATGTGACTGCTGCTTCTTCAGTGGGGTTTTGGCTTCTGAGTTGAGTTGTTGTTTTGTTTTGTGTCCCACTCCCTTTCTTTTGTTTTCCGTTTATTTTAGGAAACATTTGTTCACTTCATGTTCCCTGGACAAGTTAGTTTTGTGTTTGTTGAAGGAGATGCTGTGTATTTGTATTCTTAAAACTGTAATTCCAAGTTGTGTATCAACCCCATAACTTACCAAAAAAAACCCCCTCAAAAAAAGAGCAATTTGCATAGAAATTGTTTTCCCAAACCTCACAATAAACAGGTTTCTTCTGATCAGCTGACTTTGAGCCTTGCAGAAATGGGGTTTGCACTGCAACTCTTACTACCATTTATTACATTTATTATTGCACTGATTTTCTGGGATGAGGGAGAGACCTTCAGCAGCACAGGGGCAAAGGACACAAACCTTCAAAGCAAGCAAGGACTCCCTAAATCTTCCTTACTGGTGGTACAAACATCCTCACTGGTGTGCAGAAAACTGGGCAAAAATAGACTCTGGTAGCAGCTCAGGGGACTCTCAATTACACGGTATGACTCTATCCCTGGAATTAATTTGCAATCATATTAGAAAAACAAGTGCTTATTTTGGGCAGATAAACTGCTCTCACTGGAGCTGTGGTTTGGTCCTACTCGTGCTGTGAAATAAGAATAGTTGTGTGTGTTCTGGGCTTGTACCTGCACAGGGTGAGGCAGAAAGCAGCTTCCAGAGAACAGCAGTGAGTGGTTGGGGTGGTTCAGAAAGCTCTCATTTGCTTAAGGGCTGTTTGACAATGTGAACAGTCAGGGCTGCAATTAAACAGCAGCAGCAGAGCCACAGGAGTGACCTTTGGTGGCAACAGAAGTAACCAGAGGGGACCAGGAGAGCAGGGGAAAACACCCAGCACACAGGGCCAGGGATTTCAGTCATTAGTCAGTGGTGCCCAAGGGGCTGAGACTGTCACTTCAACCCCCACTCATCAGTTCAACATCGCTGATGGTTTTTTTCCATGACCAAGTTTCTTGCAGGTTCTCTTTTGAGGACCTTGTTCCCTTTGGCACCTGACTCGATGGGTTTTTTCATACTAACTTTTTACCTACAAGGTGAGGAATGTGAGGGGCTGAGCAACACGGGAAACAGTGCTGTTTTCTTTGTGACTCCAGCCCTCCCCTCAGCCCCACACACTGTGGGGTCAAGGAGCCTTTGACATTATTTAAATATTTGCTTTGATGATGGTTCCTTCACAGAGGAAGCATTCAGAGGTAGCACTTAGAGCAACAGCACCTGTGGAAATCCACACAGTTCATACAGATCAACGGGATTCATCACCCTTTACTTTTCCCCAGGATGATTTTTAAACTGCATGTTGCACTCAGCCGTGATCCCACAGGCCAGACTTTCTCCTTGGCTCCCTCCTCCTCTGCCAGTTCAGAGCATCTGCCAACTCGCTCAGCACTACACCCTGTGAACCCCCCAAAACCTCTTTGGCATCCCAGTGTCTGTGCCCCCAAGTTCTCCCAGAGCCCAAAGGTCTGGGCTGTGCCCTCAGCCTGCACCTTGTGGGCAGAAGGGAAGGAAGGTCTGGCCAAAGCAAGCAAACAACAGAGATATTCTCCTGCCTTGTTTGCAGGGATACAAAGGATTAGCAGCACAGCCCCAGGGAGCGATGCAAGAGACACCAGGTTTGTCCCAGCCCTTGGCTCGGGACTGCCTCTGGTGCCACTGCAGGGCTCAATCTGTCCCCGTGCTGCCTCCTCCCAATGTAGCTGTTTGCATTTAAGGCCTGACACCGTAAACCAAACATCTCAGTGTTTTTATCCACACCTCTCACCTCACTAACACAGCTCAGAACTTCAGTCAAGCTCCCCATGCCTGGCTCTGACCTCAACAGCTGCCAAGCTGCAGCACTGGGCACCTGCACATCAGGAAAAACTCCACGGGGTTAAATACCAGATCTTCCCACCTTTCCCCCACCTGCCCCAGGTGTGGGACAGCTTTATGGCAGGGCTTGGACACTGCTTCTTTCACAGTTAGGAAAGGGGTAAAGTAAAACCACACAGCTGCAGTACTCTGGTTTGAAAAGCATCTCTCATTGCTGCTGTGAGACCACTTAAGCCCAGGAACTGGATCAGGAAATTAAAGTTTGTGAAGAGCAGGGGCAGGTTTGGCTCCTTGTTATCTTAACCAAAGAGCATAACAGCCTTTATCTGTGGGGCAAGCTGGGGACACAGACCAGGAAACTGCTCATCACTTCAGGCTGAGACAGGGAATTTTCATCCTTGCAGTCTTTACACTGAGGAAATACAGTATTTGTT
The DNA here is from genome assembly GCA_013390025.1 of Pitta sordida. Classification (NCBI taxonomy): domain Eukaryota; kingdom Metazoa; phylum Chordata; class Aves; order Passeriformes; family Pittidae; genus Pitta; species Pitta sordida. The sequence goes on along the minus strand of WEKX01025740.1, from coordinate 31,269 downwards.
CCTGCCATTGGAAGGGAGCAACAAGCCAAGCTAAACCAAACCAAACACCTTACCCACACCTAGAAAATACCCTCTGGGTGTTAACCTGACCTTCACTCCCTAGAAGAGCATCCTCCAGCACTGAGGCTCTCCAACACTCACCCACTCCAGGAGCTGGGGCCCTTCTCCAGCCTCCATCCTGGTGGGCAGCTGAGCTGGAGACAAGGTCATCAGCAAAAACGACCAGCTCCAGGTGGGGAAACTTAAATATTTCTGCCAATTAGCAGCAGCCCCTTGCTCTTATGTAAAGGTACACAATGAGGTGTTACCTTACAACACTTCCAAAGGAAAAACATCTTCCCTGCTCATGAAAGCCAAAAAAAATCCATTGTATGTAGATAAACATTACATGCAGATAAACACCCACTTTCTTGGCATAACCGTGAATCCAGTGTTGCCCTCTGGATACCCGGGAGAGGACCAGCCCTCTCAGGATCCTGACCAAGTCCACCTGCCCCTGTGAGTCACCTCTAATAGCTCTGCACAGTCACAGCAAGCCCCGGCTGAGCAGAGGAGATCTGCATTCCTGTCGTTGTTATACACGAGTTAGTTGATTTAATAAATCTCATTAGGCAGGCATTTGACAGGAGTGAAAGGCAGGGAGAGAAGCCCTAAGCTAAGGGCATGTGTGTGTTCCACCTCGCCTGGAGCCCAGCTCAAAGCCCCTGGAGCCCCTGCCCAGCTCAGTTACAGCAGCTGAGTCTCAACATGTATTTCAAATATATTTGGGTGTTCCCTCTTATCTGGGTCATGAGCCCCGTGGCTGCTGAGGCGTCACAGCAAATCTTTCGGTCCAGCCCTGCAGTGACAAGGGCAGTTGGTTTGATCACCAAAACAAATGCTGGGATGACTGTGACAGGCCAAGGCTGGAGAAGCCTTTGCTTCGGGAAAACACCTTTTCATGTTTGTTCTGCCTTCAGTGCTGCTCCTGAAGCAGCAGAGACCAAGGGAGGATCTGGGGAACACACACACGGGTGTGATGTGAGGGAACAGGCCGTGTGGGATGAGGGATCCCAACTGCACCACGTGGGAAGGAGGAGGTCAGGGACTGGGAGTGCAGCCAGGGGGGTGCCCACGGCAGCAGAAACTCCAGGCACAAGATGCCAGGGTGGCTCTCGTGCCTCTGCCCAGTTCAACCCTTGTTTTTCCAAAAAAAAAACCCCCACAGGGTGGAAACAATAGCCTTTGAAAAACCACTGACCTTGTGGTGCCAAGCTGGGGGAGCCTCCCACACCGGGCACAGGCAAACAAAGCCACCGTGTCCTCCCGGAGCCCTGGCACGGGCAGCTCCACCTGCTCCCAGCCAGCCCCGGTCCTGGGCACCAGAACCTGGAATGGCAAAAGGCACCCAGGGCTGGCTGGGGCTGAGCCAGAGCGTGTGGGAGCAGGTGTGGGTGTGGGTGTTCCTGCAGCTCCAACCCAACACCACTCCAACTGACAGCAGGCTGAGCTCTCATTTTTGGGCTCTGTGCCGGGAGAGGCGGCTCCGGGGGCTTTCTGTCTTGTCAGGAGAGCTGGCTTGGGAAGGAACAGTTGCTGGGGATGGTTCACGCACGTCTTGTAAGCTGTGCTGACAACAGCTCCTGACAACTCCTACCATCAACTGCAAATCTCCCAGTGCTTCGCCTTTGCTTCAAGGCCCGGGTCCAGAATTCATTCAATCCGGGGGGAATCAGGAAAAAAGGAGGTGGAGGGGGGAGCAAAAGTGGGTTTCTAGCTGCTCTGGTTGAAGACACACATGAAATCAGGTCTTTTAGGGCTCCAGCAGTAAGGCACTCAACAAAAAGAATGAGAATTTTCAAAATAAAAAAAAAAAACAATCTCAGGAATTTTAAGCTGGTCTCATGAATTCAGAGGCCAACTCAGTATCAAAAATTTTGGTCTTGGCAAAGTTGCAACATCCAGGGAGGAAGAAAATGATGTGTGACTCCAAGTGGGTGTTTTCAAACAGCATCTTGTTTGGGGAAAATAATCCCTCTTGGTCTGCTTTGTTTTCTCGTGATGCTGTAAATAATTCTTCTCCTCAGAGAAAAGAATCGGGGGTTTATTTTTCTATTTGATGGTGAGTGCTACCCCAGGTCACCCCACCCCTGCTGGCACTGGGGGGACTCACCACCTCCAAGTGTTAAAGAAGAACATGTGCAGCTCCAAAATCACACATTTCATTGAGCAATGAGGAAATCAGGCGTGAAGTGCCTTGGCTGAAGGTGTGTGCGTTTGGGGCTGAGCCCAGGGACAGGGATGGAGGCAGCAGGGACACTCCCAGGTCCCTCCTCTCCGGGGAGCAGGAGCAGCAGTAGCTGATAGTGCTGCTCCATAAGGCTTTATAATCGCTCCAGCCTCTCCTGACTCTTATCATTTGATTTCTGTCCTGTCCAGGCTCCTGTTTCAGTGGGATCTGGGTAATCCAAAGCCATGGCACTGCTTCGTGCCAGCTCCTGCCATCAGCCACGTGCATCACTCCAGCAAAGACCCCTTCTGGTACCAGAGACAGATGGGGGGAGTTACGGTGATGTTCCTGGGGGTGGGAAGGCTGCAGGTGCCTCTGGAGAATTGCACATCTTGGTCACATAACAGAGGGAAGTGTTTGCTCCACAGAGGGCTTCAGAAGGGGAAAACCTGGAGGGGAAAACCAAAACCCTGAGACTTTGTCGTGGTCACATGGAAACCATGGTCCTGCCCAGGGGGACACGGTGTGGCAGCATCTCTGTTCTGACACACCCCTGGCACCATTTTATTATCACTCTGCTTTAACATCCCAGGCACAATGCACATGGCCAGGGCTCCAGTTTAGTTTTATTTCTCTTTTAATGTGTTTCACGAATAACCAGGGAATTGGGAATGTCAGGAGAGCAGCAGGGCTGTACCAGCTGCAGGAATCTGCCTCCCTGTTCCCAGTGGATAATTGAGGACCGAGTCAATGGGAGCAGTGCTGGGCCTGCCTTCATTCACTTTCCAGCTCTACAAAGGACCAGTAAAGCTTTAACTTCCCTGCTTTTATAATCTCAGCGTCTGAAGCACTCAGTGCTGCATGGACAAGGTGGAAATAAAAGAGACTGACCTAAAATAACACTCAGTATTCCTATTCCTCTGTAGCTCTGAGGGAAATGCAACAACCATCAGTGGCTCTTCTCCACGTGAGTGAGCACCAAGACCCTGCTGAGGGGTCTGACTTTGGGGGACAGTGCCATGCTCAGACCCTCTGGAAAGGAAATTCATGGAGAGTAACCCCTCAGCACTGCTAACTCCTGCACAAGGCAGGCAGGAACAAAAATGGGATGCAGGGCTGGTTTCCCTCCGGGCTCCGTGTGCCTCCAGCCAGGCCTGCATGAAGACAAGCTTTCCTGTCCCCTTGCTGAAGTCCTGCTCCTGGCAGCTCCAAGCACAGCCAAGTAAACCACAGACCCACAATACAGGTCTTTTCTTTTCTTTTTTCCTCTGCAGAGGTTGAAGAACCCAGGGCTGGGCCAGCCAATCTGAGTTATAAACATGGAAGAGCTTTTCCTGGCAGTGGGACTGCTGGGCAGCTTTTGTCCCAGCTGCCGCTCGAGGTGCTCAGATTGGGGACTCTGCAAGCCTGTCCCATCCCTCGTTGTCCACACACCCAGCCTGGCACTGCCACCGGGCACGGGTGGATGTGGGCTGGGCTGGGCTGGGCTGGGCTGGGCTGGGCTGGGCTGGGATGGGATGGGATGGGATGGGATGGGATGGGATGGGTGTGTGGTGCGGGGACATCCCACAGGGGGGAGCCTTGTCACCAGCCTGCGGGGACAGTTCCCGGCACATCCCCACAGCCAGACACCCTGGCTGTGCCTCCGGGTTTGGTCCCGGCACGGTGGGTTTGGCTCCATTTCCACCCTCTTAACGGATCCAAGGAGTTCCGTGTTCATCCTCCGTCCAAAACTGCCCCAGCTCAGGTGTTCAGAGCTGATCTCTGATTTACCGAGGGAATATGATCAGGGAAATACGTTCTAAGGGGTCACTGGGAAAATCCCTCACCCTGTAAAGGGTCCTAATGGCTCCCTGTGCCTGGAGGATGTGGATGAGCTGGACCCCACACCCAGATCCCACCTTATACATTCCCATCAGGAATGTACTTTAAACTGAACAGTAAAGGCTTGAAACTGGTCTAGTAATGACAGAGACCTTGCCAAGAGTTGTCACCTCCCTCTGACCTCAGGTAACACTGGAGATGTCTCCTCCCATGTGAAGGATGAATAAATGCACTGCCAGACTGACTAAAGCGGCGTGTGAACATGGCATCGATGCCCAGCTGCATTCTGAAATGGGAATATGCAGCTAAACTCCTCTGAAAAGACAGGCAAGGCAGGAGGAGCTTCCTCAGGGGGGAGGCTGAGCTCAGAAATTAAAATCCAGCTCAGAAATTAAAATCTTCAGGCTTGATCTGTTCCCGGTGACATTGAATGGATGAGGGGGCAGGAGGGGTGGACCCGTGCTGGGAAAGGATGGGGAGCACCCCACGAGCCAGGTTGTAATCAGTTAATTTAACTTGAGTTTGGCTGGGAATAATTAAGAAGGAGGTGATAATTTTCCTCTGTATCAAGTGCCCAATCTCCTCCTGGACAGGTGGGAGGTGACACGTTGCCAGGGCAGAGATCTGGCCCCTCATGCAGATGCCCAGGCAGTAACTCATCTGCTGCACTAACACCGTTTTCCTGACACTTCCTTTAAAGGAGAGCCCACAGCAAGTTAAATCTGCCCCTTGAGCCCCTTGATCTGCCTCTTGTTGATGGAATAAGACAGTTTTTTCCTCCCTCATGGACTCCATCTTCTCATTTCTAGCCTAAACCCAACGCCCTGTGCACACAAAGAGCTCCTGAGAGCTCCAGGGCCATTTCTAAAGCCACATCAGGACATTCCCAAATTCCCTTGCTGGGAAGCACCTATGTCCCTAGCCCTCTTGTGACGGGAAAGATCAGTATTTTGTTTCAAATCTCTTTTTTTTTCCTTCCTGAAACCAAAAGATGTAAAGCCCAAACATTGCAACCTGGAGTCTCCTGTGGTCCTGATTTCTGGCATCCCATGGATCCTGTGTTTTGTTCCAGGATGTGTTTCCCTCAGTAGCAGAGGCTCTTACCTTGGACTTGATGAAGTTCACTGCTCACCTCATCACATCGCGCATGAGGCTGTGCTGGGAGTCAGGATTAAAGGTAAAATGGCAAACCTGGCTGCATTGGTTCAGCTGAGGGGGACAAAGTGCTGTGGGGAGACAGGAATTCCGTGGGATAACATCCCAAGCTGTTTCTGTTGGGTGGTTTAACCTTGTTTCCAGTGAATATCAGGCCACTTCTCACTGTGCCAAAACAGGCATGAAGAGGACTAAGCCTGTGGGGTAGGTGTGGCACAACAACCGATTCCATTTCACCTCCATCCCCAATTACCATTCATTAATCCAAACATATTCCTTATACAGGCAAAGCTCCCCCCAGCACTGCCAGGCCCAGGGCTCGGGTCCTGCCAGTGTCTGCTCCCACCAGGAACTGCCACAACCCACAGGGGACTGTGCTGCTGGCAGAGAGACAGGGACATCTTCTCCCCAGTACGAGAAAGCCGAGAAGACTAAAACCACCAATTCCTGGCAGGGCTGGGTGTGCAGGGGCTGCCCCACGGCTGCAGAGCTCTGTGCTGGAGCGTGGTGAGGCACAGGGCACAGCATCACCCACGGGGGCTTCCCGGGGAGAGAGAGCACCAGCAAACATCCTCCACCTCGGCAGCCAGGGGGTGGTTTCTAATTACCCAGGTGGGGTTCTATTATAAGGAGGGCAGCAATCCAGGATTTGACGCCAGGGCTCTGAATGTGTCACCTGCCAAGGGCAATTTAGCAAGTGGCCTGTGCTTTATCTTCCTGCTGTCCACAGCCACGGGGCTTGCTGCACTGACAAGCCAAGACTCCATCCCTGTGGGACCTGGCACCCTGAAAAATTGACTTAACTCATGTCTGCCTTCCATTAAACCCACATTGGGATGTGAAAAGGGGGTTGTTTCTTTACTCGGAGCAGATACTTTGGGATTTTGACCATCCCATGAGAAGCACTGGCTGTTTGGTGGCACAGCAAGGGAATAAGAAACAAAGCATCAAGGTTTGCTCCAGCAGCCATCCAGGACACTGCTGTTCCAAACAGGATCCTGTGGTGCCTCACAGCTCTCTGGGAGGTCCAGGCTGCCCAGAACAACTGACAGAGCATTTGCTGCATCATCAGGTAAATTCAATTGAATTTTCCTTTCTGATTTTTTTTCCATCCAAAATCAAACAAAAAGCAAGTTTCTATCTAGGCAGTGGGAAAGCCAAAGAGAAACCACCTTCATCAATGAAATTACCTTGAGGATCAGCATCGTTTCTCAGATGGGGACCTATGGCTCAGGTGACCCAGGGTGGGCTGTTCCCATGGGTGACTTATGGAACAAAGCACCAAAATCAGCTTCTGAACAGCTCTGCCACTGCTTCACCCTGAGATCCCCAAATCACCCATCTCTGTGCCTCAGTTTACCCAACTGCAGACAGAGACACTGGTCTTTAATCTCTTTTACTGCAGGGACGTTGCATGAAGCGCTCTGCAACTGGAAAATTCATCAACACAGCAACACCAAAGTCTGATTTTGCCTGAGGTGGGAAAGTCCTGCAGCGAAACCACTGGGGTCACTGCAATCATTGCTGGATGACCTGCAGAAGTGCTGGCCCCTGCTCACCAGGACTGAGCTGGTAACATGGAAAAACCCTGTGGTGGCACACGGGGGAGGCTCGTCCCAGAGTGGCTTCGTTTGCTGACAACCAGCACAAGTGACAGTGTTCTGAGTGACTTTTAAGATCCCTGTGACTTTAATTGGGAAGGGCATTTTTAAGAGCCCAGGCAAAGAGCTGTGTGGTCCTGCCAGCAGCTGCTGGCAGCACAGCTCACGCCCAGGGACGTTGTTATTCTTCTGGCATGTGAGAGGAATATCGTGTGAGAGCTGACAGAGCAGACACGCCAACTTTTTTTTTAGCTGCAGAAGCTCTCTCTCAGACAAGGAAAAAACCCACCAACATCAATATGGCCTCAGGGACAGCCAGACACAAAACCCCAAAACTAACCTGTGTGCATATAGAAAATGCACAGCAGATTTCCAAGCCTTGGGCTTTACTCAATGAGCTCCCCTGATACATGGGAAACACTTCATTCCCAGTAATTGTCCTTTGACAGCTCTAACAAGTAGGATCTGTTTGGGATGGTAGTGATTAAAATGCTGACTCACAGAGGGTTTTCCATGCTGGCCGGGCTGCACCAGCTTTGTGCTCACTTGGAAGGTATTTTGCATCCCTGCTTTTCAACCAATCTGCAATTTTAATCCCCTGCTTGCAAAGGGGCTGTTTGTGGCTTTGCCCAGCTGACTCCAGGTTTCTCTTCTGGAGGGTCTGGAGGGAGAGGGCTCTCCCCTCCCTCATGGATGGGCAGCAGGACAGGGAGAGTCCCTGTGCTTTCTGCAGCCAGGAGGAGAGAGCTGATCTGCCTGCTCCGGGCAGGAGGGAGAGGAGTGACAGGTCCCCAAGGGCAGGACCTGAGCCCCAGGAAGGTGTCAAAGCCCAGGGCACGTTGGTGGCTCTGCAATGCTCCTGGCAGGACAGCAAAGCACTTCCCAAAGCACTTCCCCCTGCCTGGCCACAGTGCTGCTGGCTGTGGCTGCTCACCTGTGTGGGGAGGTGGGCACTGACCCTGTGTGGCCCCTTCTGCTCGTGGGGCAGCCCCCCAGGTGCCACAGGCAGGGAAGTCCCAGTCCCTCCAACCTCACTTTTGCAGCCCCCCCAGCAGAAGCAGTGATTAACATGGTGAGGTGGGTGTAGCCAGGGGTCAGTCAGGGGGGCTGAGAGGAAGAGGATGAGGAAGGCAGCACCTCTGCCCTGCCTCAGGGCCATCACTGGGCAGGGGCAGTGCCTGTGTGCCACGGGGCAGTGCCAGGCAGAGCTGGGGGGCTGTTTGGCACTGCTGGCACAGCACAGCACAGCACAGCACTGCTTTGGGGCCAAGCACTGCCCCTGCCCCATGGAGCAGCCAGGATCCCTGCTCAGGGTGAGCCATTCACCCACAGGGAAACAGTCCCAGAAGTTTCCATGAACAGCATCTCCCTGTTCCTCCATCTGCAGCATCACAGCTCCTCACCGCCCTTAATGATACTGATCGTAACTATTAAAAGGCTTTTTTGGGGTTTCCTCTGTTTAGGATTTTCCTTTCCTGAGCACAGCTGACGGCTCAGCAGTGGCAGAGGCCCCTCACTCTGCCCAGGCTACGGGAGCAGCAGCAGTGGCCGTGCCTTTCCTGCAGCAGCTTTTACTGTAAGGAAATTGCCAACCCCAGAAAACTGTTCCCCTAATTACAGCGTTTGGAGCATGGGGGAAACCACAAAAATGATTCACACAGTGTTCCCAAGCTGCAGCCGCGTAAATTAGAGAGATTTCCAAACGCTTCCCGTGCCCTGCTTGCTGTTATCAGGATGGAAATGCAGAAACTTTCATCATAAAGAGGAGAGAAGGGAACAATCCCTGCGAGCCAAGCAGGCCTGGGAGGTCTATCCCCTATGGATCTTTACAGAAGGGTTGTTAAAACTCCTCGGGGAGTTCTCATAGGAGGGAGCAGGCAGATAGCAGGGGAACTATAGAAATGCATCAGCTCGTTATTTCAGAGGGACACGGGGACGGAGCCTCTGCTGGCGAGCAGAGGATGAAAAGAAGGCAAGAGGACTTGGGGTGAGCAGCAAGGGACGGCTGGTGGAGGGGAAGAGAGTTAAAAGTGTCCCATTGTTAGGGAAGTTTGCTCTCCTTCAGCCCATCCCGCTCCCAGGGACACCGGGCTGCCCTTTGAAGTGCAACCTTAGGCGGTTCCTCGTCACCCATTGGAGAGGGAGCTTTTTTACCACATGAAGTCATTGGGTAGCAAATGAATGGGGGGGAGGTTGACTATTCACAACTTCACCTTATAAATATCAGGGTTGGAGGTTCCTGCAGCTTTCCTCCATCCCTGGAGCTCACCTTGGGAAGGAGCAGAGGGCCCTGCTCGCTCGGAGACCTGCAGTGTGGAGACCCACGGACCAGCCCAAGGGATCCAACCCTACTGCTGGTGACAGCCATGAAGAGAAGCACCTTCCTCATCCTCTCCATCACGGGGGTCTACAGTGCCATTCTCCACACAGCAGCATGGTGAGCTCCAGCTCCGTGGAAAGGGCATTTCTCAGGGATGCTCTTCAGCCTGTGGTAAGCCGGGGGATTAATTTTCTTTTCTTCATTTCAGGTCTGTGAATAACTTTCTGATGACAGGACCTAAGGTAATTAACGTATGGACTGTCAGGATTTTAATTGATTTTGTTTTGGAAGTGGGAAATAATACTTTTCCAAGGAACCAGCCTTCCCAAAGCAAATCGGCTCCAAGTCCTGCCAAGTGTAAAGGGCAAGGACTGGCAGCCCGTCTGTGCCTGTTCTCACTGATAAACGGTGAGCTGGGGTGGATTTTAAGCGGGGTGTTTCCCGTGCCAGGCTTACCTGACGTTCTCGGGCAGCGTGGCGGCCGGGGCGCACAGCGGGATGGAGGAGTGCAAGTTCCAGTTCGGCTGGGAGCGCTGGAACTGCCCCGAGAGCGCCCTGCAGCTCTCCACACACAACCGGCTCCGCAGCGGTGAGTGCCCCTTCCCCTGCCCCGGGCTGTGCCCTGCACGGAGCCGCTGATGAGGATCAAACTCAAGGAAGGAGAAGGGCTTTGGTGTCCCAAAAATCAGAGCTCTTTTTCCTCTATCTGTGTTAACCGGTGTCATAAACAGCGGGGACACATTCCCAGGGGTGTCAGGCTCTCTCTGGATCCCTGACGATGCCAGGCTAGAGCTGGGTCCTTCCTGCACTGCTGCTCCCTGGGTTTGCTCCTGGCACTGTGTGTGCAGCAGCCCAGGGAGTGCAGCTGCCAGGGGGGAGAAGTGCAGGAGAGACAAAGGGATAAACTAGAGATGGGCACTAAGAAACTGTCTCCATAGGGAAGTTGTGGATATATTTGAGTGTTATCTACTTCAAGGGGCAGAAATATCCTTTTCTCCTGTATTTGGATCTGTTCAGAAAGCCCCAAAGCTCTAAATTAGGAGTGTGGGTGCAGACAGCTGTTAGCACCGGTTGGAGAGATCAATGATGACTTTCCCCAGCAGGCAAGATCAAAGCAAACACAGCCCCGGGCAGGGAAGGACAGAGACAAGCAGAGTGCCAGGGGAAGGGAGCAATAACTCACCTGGGCCGGGGCATTAAGATCCTACCCTTGCCAAGAAGCTCCTGCATGGTCACTCCCACAATATTATGTCAAATTTCTGTAACCTGTGATGCTGAAAAGATCCACTCAAGCATTTTACGCCTGTAGCACCCTACTTTTTGCACAAACTCTGAAGGAAGGGGGTTATTTTCTTCTTGCACTTTTGCAGCACAGGAGATTTCGTTCCTGATAATCCAGGACTGATGTCAATGTCCTTGTGTGACAGCTTTTTTTCCCTCCCTCTCCCCCAGCTACCCGAGAAACATCCTTTGTCCACGCCATCAGCTCTGCTGGAGTCATGTACACCCTCACCAGGAACTGCAGCCTGGGGGACTTCGAGAGCTGTGGCTGTGACGACTCCAGGAACGGCCGTCCTGGTGAGCTGCTGTCCCGGGACAGACTGACACCCCCCCTCCATCCCCACGGATCTCAGGGCAGCGTGTGGCCCTGCGGGGCGGTCCTGTGCTCAGTGTGTGTCTGTCTTGCAGGGGGCCGAGGCTGGGTCTGGGGAGGATGCAGTGACAACGTGGAGTTTGGGGAGAAGGTTTCCAAGCTCTTTGTGGATGCCTTGGAAACAGGACACGACACCCGGGCGCTGATTAACCTGCACAACAATGAAGTTGGGAGACTTGTAAGTCACACTAATAATAATGTCTGTATCAAACCCAAAATCTGAGCAGCTGGTGGGCTGTTCAGGTTCCCATTTCCAGTGCCCTGTGACAATCCAAGCCGTGGGGGGGGGGAAAACACGGCCAGAGCCTGGTCTTAAACCTGAACATCATGAAGCCCAGTCAGAGTTGCTCCCACTCCCAGCTTGTGCAGTGAACTCCTGGTACACACCATTTATCCAGAAATGATGGGGCTCATCCCCTGGTCTGTAAAACAAAGGCAGAACCACCTGATTTTCCTGCAATGTGCATTTCCAAGCTCTTTGGGCAGGAAGCCAGGTGTGAGCTGGCCCTGCCCACCAGCCAGGCCACCACACTCCCCCAGTCCCACCGGGGCCCTGGAAGCTCCTGGCATCTTGGCAAACCTCCTTGTCTGTAAAAACAAGGATGGCAACACTTAACATACCTGTCTGATAGGGTGTGTCCAGGCTTGATCTCACACAGATGCCAGCGATTGGGACCTTATAAATACCAGAGGGAGCTAGGGCAGATAATATCTGTGAAGTGCTTGGCCTGGAGGAGATGCAGAGAGCCTGGGTATGATTATTCCAAAGCACTTTCACACGTTTTGAATGAAACCTCTGAGAAGGATGTTGGGTTGATGCTGTGATGTGCCAGGTGAGTGATATGAGAAGGGCATGACCTGGCAAAGGCACTTTTTTCCTCACCTGGATTCTCCCTCGAGGACTGGGGACTACAGTTTGTGCCTTATCTCTGGCACAGATGTTTTCCAGGAACTGAAATAAGAGCACCAGCTCATGTCTTGGAACAACATGAAGTGATGCCAAGCACAAGCCACTTCTGACCCGTTGTCCCCAAATTATAAGCACCGTAGAGCCTGATTTTTGAGCTTTAAAGGATGATGCTCTCCTCCCCCTAATTTCTCCTCCTTTCTCACCAAGGCTGTGAAAAACACAATGAAACGAGCCTGCAAGTGCCACGGGGTGTCGGGCAGCTGCAGCATCCAGACCTGCTGGCTCCAGCTCGCCGAGTTCCGCGAGGTGGGCAACTACCTGAAGATCAAATACGACCAAGCCCACAAGCTGGAGATGGACAAGAGGCGGGCGAGGGCCGGCAACAGCGCCGACAGCCGCGGGGCCACCGCCGACACCTTCCACCACGTCCACCCCACCGAGCTCGTCTTCCTGGAGGACTCCCCCGACTACTGCAGCAGGAACGCCAGCCTGGGCCACCCCGGCACCGAGGGCCGCGAGTGCCTGCAGAGCGGCAGGAACCTGTCGCAGTGGGAGAAGAGGAGCTGCCGGCGGCTCTGCACCGAGTGCGGGCTCCGTGTGGAGGAGCGGAGGACGGAGGTGGTGAGCAGCTGCAACTGCCGCTTCCAGTGGTGCTGCACCGTGCGCTGCGAGCAGTGCCGGACGCGGGTGGCCAAACACTTCTGCAGCCGCCGGGACCCCGCCGCCACACACAACCACATCAGGCAGAGGAACAGGGGCCACAGGAGATAAAGGGGCGGCCGCCTCGGTGTCCTCGGGCTGGGCAAGGAGCGTCCCGGGGCCCGCAGGGCTGAGCGGCACCGTGCGAGGGGCTGGGGCTCCTGTGCATGGATGCAGTGAGGTGAGGAAGGCGCCGAGGGACCACGGGCCTTCTTGCTTCCATGTCTGTTCCTCACTATTCACCAGTAGCTTCTTTCTTGTTGGGAGTCACCTCACCTGCGTATCGGACAGAGGGAGGAATTTCCCCTTTTTAGCTGGGCTCAGTCCCCAGCAGGTCTGCCCAAACCAGCAGCCAGAGAGCTGGGACGGGGTGCTGTGGCCAACAGAGTGTCCAGCTGGGTGATGCCACCCCAGCAGCCCCAGGGACACAGCGGGGACAGCCCTGGGGCCTGGCTGTTCTGCACAGAGGCTGCTCTGCAGCATTTCTCGAGGAAAACTTATGCACTTTCTTGGCAGTGTCGTGGTGTGCGTTACCACAACTGCAGCCTTTTGAGGGCTTGGGTAAGTTTACAGGCAGTGTTTACAGATTTTCCCCCCCTCCTCATCTCTGAATGTTGTATTTTGGCACAAGAAGCCCTGCCCCCAACAGACAGTAGCTTCCTGTATTTGTACTGGAAGAAATCCAGCAATTTACGGTTCCTATATTATTTTTTTTAATTAGCAGATAAGAATTCGGAATTCTTTATGCCTAATGTTGTTCATTAATAAATTGTATTATTGCATAGCACGATCTGTTTTCACTATATATTTTGAAGGTATCCCTAAAGAGTTAGATTTTTGGACTGTATTTTGCAATAAACACCACAATGAAAAGAACTGGCTTCTTCCTTTCTGGCTTCCTAGCACTCTGACTTTGGGTACAAAATTGTCCCTTTCTGTGTAAAACCCGGCCCTTCCATGAATTCCTCATCATTAATCCAAAAGCCACCAAAGCCAGGGACAAAGTTCTTCTCTCCTACATCTCGATAAGTTGGCTCCAGCCCCCGGAGGGTTGGCTTTAGTACCTATCACCACAATCTCCCCCTTTCCAAGTGCTGTGTATGCAGGCACAGCCTCACTAAAGCTGAGTCTGGAGCTCCCAAAGCCTCTTTAATTTCCCTCGTCCCCGACATCCCCCAGACAATGCGGGGCTGCCCCCGCTTTGATGTGGAAAAGCATCAACATCGGCACTCACTGCAAATTTCTTGGAGGCAGGAGAGGAACCCTTTGAACTGGGGCAGGGGAGAAAATTTGGGGACAGTTGTGAATGTGTCTGCTGGTTCCCTGCTGCTCCGGGTGCCAGCAGAGGGGAGGGCAGGAGGGGACACGTGCTGGCAGATCCTGCTCCTCGGAGTCACCCACACCCATGACACAGCCAGGTTTGCTCTCCAGACAGGAGAGAAGGAGGAGAGACAAGTGACAAAAGTCACCCTGCAGCTCTGCCAGCACGTTGCACCCACACTACAAATGCTTCGGTGCTGCTGTATCCAGGTCTCCTTATGGGTCCTGTGCAAACCCAGCCTGGACACGGAGCTCAAGGTGCAAACCACAGCTGACTTCCATGTGTGTATTTTATGCAAAGGGGGTCTTATTAAAGCTGGAAGGGTGGTGCTATTAGTTAGGGGGGGGTTGCTGCCTTTAGAGCAGCTATTTTTAAAATTTCCATTTTAGGCCACCCCACCAAAGCAAAAAAAAACCCCAAGACTTTCGCACAGTGTTGCCACAACGGCAGTTGCAACCCAACAAAACTCAGGCTGAACTGAAAATTACAGAAATAGACAAACAAATGCCCTTTCCTGCATCTTGTCTGCACAAAAAAATCCCCAGACTCTCCTTTTGTAATACCTGTTGTATTTGCTCAGACTGTCCTCCACGGCCTGGGACACCATCAAAATCCCACAAAATGAAGTTACCCAGAGCACAGGACAGTCACTCCTGATGGGCACTCACCAGGATAACCCCTAAGCACACCTAAAACCCTTCTGGCTGTACACCAACACAGGGTTAATGAGCCACACAGGTCAGTCCCGGGAGATGAGGGCTCTCCATGAGCAGGAACGGTCAGGACACGCTGTGTGTCACCTTACCAGGTCTGCAGGTCCCACAGCACCAGACCAGATCCCTGTCCCACACGGTCTCTGTCCCAGGGAATCAGGGCTGCAGAGAGTAGAGGTATCACTGCCAACACCAATCCTTTTCCCAACAAACCCTCCCATTCCCACTGACCCACAGCCAGGGCCCTGCCAAGTCAGCACTCGTACCCACCGTGTTGCACTGAAGTGCTGGAGATGAACTGTTGTTGTTTGGAATCCATTTCAATTTCTGGCACCCAGACTCTCTAAGGCAATGAGCGTATCCTACACAAAAGCCAGAGACCAAATGCAAACTGAAGCAAATTCACGAGAAAGTTACGTACCACCCCATGACTCAAACCTCCATTCTCTTTTCATACCTTGCAGAGACAACTCAGAGACTGAACAAACACAAAAATCAACTCCATGGCTTAGAGTGGCACCTTGCCAGGGATATTACAGGTCTGAAGAAACTGAAGCTCCCTCATCCTCCCCGTTGTTGCCTGGATACAACAGTCATCAATTCTCACCACATTCAGGACAAAACAATGGAAATTCAGGATCGTCTTAATCCATCACGGCACTGTCAGGGAGCCCCGACACCCCTGCCCACTGCTGTGGGTTCTGCAATAACCACAGAGGCTCTGGAAACCTTGAGGAGGAACCTGACAGCTGTCCCACGGTAATGTAATAGCAGTGATCTAACAATCCTAATAACAAAGAAGAGGTAAAAACCTTCATCTGGGACAGGTGCTGTATGAATTTAAACCAAAATCCCCCAAGAAGTGTCAGCATTGGTTCTCCCCTTTGAGGCCAAAGGCTCCACACAGTGTTGGGGTGTTGGGGACACTCCAAAGGGACATTTTGGGCAGGGCTGTGGAGCTGCTTGGACAGTCCTGGAGCAGCACCTTCACAGCCCAAGCACAGACCAGCCCCTGTGCTGAGAAACCTGCGAGAGAGCAGTTGAATCAGTGCAAACACCAGTGGCCCAGCAGCACATCTGTGCCTTTATTGTGGGGGAAGGCTGGTTTATACTCCATTTTTAATGAGAAAGGGAAGCACATTCCAAATGATGAAATAACACAGTCCAGCTGGAGTGTAACCACAAAGCAGGGCAGGTTTATGTCAGAGGTGCCTTCTCAACTCACAGAGTGTTGGGTGCTCATAGCATGAAAACAGCCCAGGCTGAGCCCACGAGCTTTCCCAGCCCTTCCCATCTCTTACCAAGGGCCACCACTGCCACCCTTTCACCAGCTGCCTCTTGGCAGCGCCGTGCTGCTTTCCAGGTGCTCATCCCAGCACCCTCACCACCAACAGCAGCGTCCAGATTTCTTCTTCTTTCTCCTTCCCAAGGGGGGGGTGAGGGGAATGCTCCCGCAGCCTAAATCCCCCTCAGGCAGGAGCAGGGGCACAATTCCACACCTCGCCTCAGCCAGGGTCACCTCCATCCCTGCCTGGAGGAAGGACAAGTCCAGGTGTGCACAAACAGGTGGCACATCCTCAGGGCTCACGGAGCCAGGCTGGTGCTGTCTGTGTGGGCAGAGCCACTGTGCTGCCAGTGTGGGCTGAGGATGTCACCCAGCTGAGGATGTCACCCAGAAGCTCTCTCTGTGCTGTCGTGTTTGCTCCCTCTCACAGGAGAGAGAGCAAGGATGGCTCTGACAGAGAATTCCCACTGCCATCACCACCGGGTGCCCCCACAGCCTCTCCTCCAGGGACACCTGTGCACCTGCCCCAGCCCTCTCCTCAACAGGTCACACCCATGCACAGAGACAAACAGAGAATCCAATCTCCTTCATCCCCGAAGTGCAGGTTCTGCAGAGGATCTTTGTAAAGCACTTTGGAGGTGGACAATATTCTGGCCCCGTGCTCCCTCCTGCCCCGCTCCCACTCCCTCTCCTGAAGCCCCACCAACATCTCTGCTTTCCCCCAGCCTCCTTCCCTTCAGCTGCTAAAACCCTTCCCTGCTGGCTCACCTTTAATTTACGCCACCAGTGCCCTTTCAGGGATTATAATTCTGTACGAGATGTTTGTGCTGTATCCTCCCCCCGTATTAAAGTGTCAGGAGCACATCCCCAGGCCATCCATCTTCAGCACTTCCTCACGGGCTTGGCAATTCTCTGACATGAATATTATGGCTCTCCATGCAGAGCCTCCATCACTCAAGCTGACAAGTGTTAGAATCTCCTCTCTTGAACAGGGTAAGTGACCTTTTCATATGCAGCGCAGATTCCCGGTCACGCTGCATCTGGTGCAGTGAAACCAGCGAGTGCCAGCAATTCCCTGAAGTCTTAAAAAACAAGTCACAGCTCCTTTTCGACTTGCAAAACCAACCCTTAGCATGACAAAGTTAAAGGGCCTTGAGCAGCCCCTGGTTAGCTGCTGCCCAGTCCCAGAGAGGAGGATGGAAAGCATCCCTGCAATGCCTTTCTGTAGGGTTTGTTGGCCAGGAGTTTTCAGGGAAAGACGGAGGGGTTTGAGTGTCTGGCTTGCTGGAGTGTATAGGAAAGACTTTCGTGACCAGTTGGTGGTTCTGGTGACTTGGAAACCTCAACTCTAGCCTTAAACAATATCGTTTTAAGTGAGGTGCTTAAAGTTAGATCCCTAAATCCCATCAGCCTGATTTTCAAAGCTGCTAAACACTTGGGCATCCCACAGTGGGTGCAGGAGCTGCCCTCTCTACCCGTGCCTACAGAGAAGCAGAGGTACAAAACAATCCTTAAAGGCCTTCCAGCTCAGACTTTGACAGCTCTGCTGCCGTGGGCACACTCCAGTGTCTCCCCTGGACCTGAGCTGTGCGGTAACTCAAGTTAAATCTCTCCCACAAAATTCACACATTACCCCAAGTCTTCGGCTCAAGTGGTGCCTAATTTTTAACCCCTTCTCTAGAGAGCAAAGGTACTTTCGTTGCAACTTTGCCACCTTCCCTCCCCCCCGAGAGCGACTGGTGGTGGCTCGTTGCCAGCGCGGAGCAACAGAAACTTGTTAACACCTTTTCGGCTCCTCTTAATAAAGTCAAGGCAATTAACAGCTTCTCTATTTACAAAACAAATCCGCTTTGCAACACCTGAGAAAAAGAGTTACAAGTGTTTCCCAAACATTTCTCAGTTGGGGAGAACACCTACAAGCACCGTGTGCTGGATGTGCTGCATCTGCTCTCCCTGGAGAGGAGCCAGTGCTGCACACACGGGATGAATTCCTACTGCACTTCCAGCCGGGAGTCCTGCTCAACAGGCACAGGTCTGCTGGGAAAGCTTCTTATCCAAGGGTTCCTGCAAGGAGAAAGGGTTGTACAGGGATCCAGGGTGTGAATTCACTGCCCACTCGCTGGTCCTTACGTCTGGTGTGGATGAGAGATGGGGATAAGGTTGGTTGTTCCCCTTCACAAGCTCCCCCTGCTCTCTCCTAGGACATACTCCATGCCCCCCACTTTGCAGATCACTTTCCTGGCTTACAGTGCAGTAAATTCTCCCTTTTCAAACAAGCCCCGAGGAGCTGAGCCGTGTAACAGAAGACTGATGGATTAGACAAAACCAAATCAATGTAACTTGCAATGTACTTTCAGAATTACTTCCTTCCTCCTCTTTCCCTCTCTCACCCTGCTCTCCCTTTTCCAAACACACACAGTGACCCATATTTTATAAACAAGATGAGATGCTCCCTGATTAAACTACTGTTGGCCTAGAGATGACTGCGAGGACAGTTTCACACCAGGGCTCTTCCAGCCAAAGATGACTTGGTCCAAATACTTCTGGAGATTAGAAAGGGCCTTGTTTAAAGCCCACACCAGGTCTTGGGCCCAAACTCATCCCTCCCAGACGGTCCAAAATGCAGAGAGGAGAGGAGAGGGAGTTGGTGGTAACCCCAAGTGCAGTAAGGAACACAGACTGATGGTCATAGCTAAGAAATGTTCTCCAGATGTAGTCAGGATGCAAAGAAGGGTCACAATCACGGGGGACACAGCCAGAAATGAAAGACAGCAAGTCTAAATCTGTCAGAGAAGGGGAGCGTGGAGGTTTGCAAGAAGAAGGACCTGATGGGAAACAGAGGGATCTCACACAGTGTTTTAGCTTTCCTTCTTTCTCCATTCTTCCTGCAGTGTCCCACCCAACATTAATTGAAGCCCCTTGTGAGAATAGCTCGTCAGGGGACAGAGGAGCACAGAGCCTGGACAGTAAAGGGCCCTTCATTTCCTCCTCTCGAGCTTTCACAGCCCATGAGATGCCATAAAAGATGATAATGCCGAGGTCAACGAACGACTGTAAAACAGTGGGGAGAGGCACCACGTTCCCTCTCCTGGGCTCAACCTCGGGCCATGCATGGGCTGAGTTTGCTGGTTGTGAGCTCCTGTGCTCGGGGCAGTGGCTGCTCTCCATGTGCCACCCCTGTCCTGGCTGCCAGCAGCGTGCTGGGCTGAGGGGCACGGCCTGTGGTGTCTGTGGGACTCAGGTTCATGACTCGGATCATCGCTGACACAGGCAAGGGAGGGAACAGCTGTTCTCACATTTCTTCCCAATGCCACAGGTTTTCCTAACACACAAAACCATGGCCTGACACTTGTAGAGGATCATCCATCGAGGTTAGGGTTGGCATTTTTAAACGCAGTAATTTTTATTTCTCTCCCTTTTGCCCTGAAGCTAAACCTGCTCTGACGCGGCTCTCCATTCCCACTCCTGGCAGGCAGAGACTTTGCTGGCTGGCTGCCACCAGCCCTGAGAGGGACAAGGCACCTCCTCCCTATCACTAAGTGGATTTTGAAGGCAATGAGCAAGAGAATAATTAAATTAACTCAGTCCCGAATACCTCCTGAGGTGCCAGGCATTCCCAGGATTGCAGCTGCCCCACAGGCGTCTGCAGAGCAGGTAATTCCAGTCAGGGGCAGGCTGCAAATGTGGCTCCTGGGGACATCTCTGCTGGCACAGGAACAGCAGCAGCTGGGAGGAGACTCTCAGGATGGCTTTGCTCGAGCCAGTTTGGGTCCAGGAGCAAGGCAGATGCATTTAGGCTTTGATGTGCTCAATAAGACTTATCCCAGGGCAAACACAGTTCTGCTTCCCAGCTTGGAACTACTTTATTCTCCTGGCTCTTCCTTGTTCCTTGGGTTTCCCTGCAGGGTGCCAGGGCTGCCAGCTCAGCTCTCAGGCTGTTTTACCCAACAGGCTGCTATTTAAATTCCCTGTGAAACATCTCTATGGATTTGACTGCAGCACATTGATTTTTTTTCCCCCCGATCTACTACAGAGCGTGAGAGCTGAATCTGGATTTGAGTCAGCCCATGATTTGGGAGTGATCAGGACTCAGCCTCTGCTCAGCTCCTGCTCCAGGGTGTGCAAGGGGAGCCTGGCCCAGCCCTGGGCTGTCCCCACTGCAGAGCTTTATCTCACCCATCACCAGAGAGGTCACAAATCACTGTCCAGTCCCTTCCAGGCAGTTGGGAGCGCTCAATTGTCCCTCTTGGATCCAGACACCATCCAATCTCCCAGGGCCCGGCCAGGCAGGTTGATAAGGAGACAGTGTAAATGGTCAAACAGGATGGGGGCAAAACTCACAATTTCCTGTGCTTTAACTTAGCAAATGCCTTATCCACAGAGTCATTTTTTGGATTATCTCCCTTTCCAACAGCACTGATGAAGAGACAGGACTGCCCAGCCAATGTGCAGAGTAAGACTAGCCCAGGTTTGTTTCAGAGACTCCCCATCTCTCATCATCTCCCAGAGCTTTACTGACTCACCTGAATGGGTTAATTGTGACTCACCTTATTATTTCTTCCAAAGAAAAGATCCAAAAAGTTACTGCATTCCCCCCAGATATCTGCACCTCCTGCTGTGGCCTGAACTTAAGGCACCAGAGGAGCTGCAGTATTGGCTGCACTGGAATGTTTTGGTTTTCCCTGGCAAAACAGGCCCGTCTCTCCAAGTGTGAAAGTGCTTCAGTTACCTAAACACACCTTGAGAGGGGGCAAAAAAGAAGGAAATTTCCATTTTTTTTTTGTATTTGCGTAAAGAATTCCCATTGTGGTTGAAAGCAAACAGAAAAGGACATGCCTCATCACATTCCCCTTGCGCTGTGTACCAAGGCAAGCCAAAACTTTTAGAGCACAGGTTTTTTTTAACTACAGATTAAGCAAATTCCCATCAGTGATGTGTAATTAATTGTAAATTAATGCTAGGTGACAATGAAACTATTAATTTCCATCAGAAGAGGGTAGACAGATAAACAGAGATTCAGTTTCTTGTCAGTACAAGGGAGTGCAAATCAAAAGCTGCCAGTTTGTTCTGCCAGAATGTCACATTCCCAAGTCATCCCCAAACTGGCAGAGCCTGTCAGCACTTACACCACATTATAGTACCCAAGGGCATGGCCAAACATCATCTTCTGCAGTAAATCTGTAAAAGCAGACAAAAATTGCTCTTTTCAGCTTAAAAATATATGTTACCTTATACATTTTCCCTCGTGTCAGTTGATGAAGGTCACACCAACTGTTTGAACCCAGGAAAAAAACAGTTAGAGGGGGAAAAAAAAGAGCCAGGAATTCTAATTGTGTGTCTTTGCTCCATCTGTCCAGGCCAGTCCTGCCCCCACACACCCCTGGCTGTCACTGAGCTCAGTAAGAGCATCTGCAAGGTGGGCGTCCTGGTTTTGGCATTGCTGGAAGAGAGGAACAGACAGGGCAGAGGAGCACACCTGCCCTCATTTGGCCTTTTCTCCACCTGTTCTCTGAACACCACGTGAACACACTGTGTGGTTTCCCCTTGGATCAACACCTTTAGTCTGTAAACAACACAGAAAACAATCCAGTTGGAGATGCTGGTAGAGAACCACAAATCCTTCCAGACTCACCTGTATCCCTGGAGCCAAAGGAATCCCAAACCTACCTCCATCACAGACACAACCTCAGAACTGGCCAGCTCTGCTCATCCCCACTTCCACACACAGAGTGTGACTTCCCCCCTTTACAGCTCCCAACTTCCCCCTCCCTCCCACAGCTGTGTACAAGTTTTATTACGACCGTTTTCAGGTGAAACGTTGTTTTGCCTTTAATTTAAACCCATTAAACTGAATTTACATGTCATTGTTACTGCAGTGCCTTAGGAAGAAACATCCTAAACCATCCCCTTTTGCTTTACTGGAGCCCAGCACCAAAGGACAGTCAAACCCTGAGAACTGAGGTGTGACACTCCCCTCTCCCACCTAAAGTAGGTGCTTTGTCAGTGCACACACAGGAACCATCTGCTCTTGCACTCATCCATGTTTTCAAAGCTGAACAATTCTGTGAGTCAAGATCCTGCTGCTGCTCCAAAGGACTAAGCTTGGAGGAAGCCTCAGCACCGAGTCAGTGCTCAGGTAAGGCAATGTTTTATTGCAGCTCATTAAAAGGAAATTAAAAAAACAATAAAAGGCTTAGGAACCATCAGAGATGAAGCTAATAAAGAGTACGATAAACCATCATTGACACGAATAGGAAAAGAAATGGACATTTCATTTCCTACACCTTTGTTGCTGTTCAAGCCCCACGGTGCCTGTTTACAAGAGAACTTTGCAAAACAAAGACAGTCACGGTCAAAACTTCGCTGGTCAATCCCGGATATTTACATGGAAGAGCTCTGAAGGAAACAAGAACAGTCATTCTGAAACAGCCTCCTGGGATGGTTCAGTTGGAAGGGGTAAGTACAGGGAATGATCTCACGGCCATCTAGATCTGGGGGGGCTGTAGAAAAAGCACAGAAAAAACAAAGGCTTGATCAAACTTCTCTTCATCCACGCAAAAATACCATTGCATAACTCCCCGAGCAAAACAGCAGCTGCCCAAGTGTTCTGTGTGCAGGGAACTGTCCGAGTCTGGCTCCTGAGGCTCTCCAGAGGAGGGGACAATACACTCCAGACCTGCCACCCCAGCAGCTCCCAGGAACCATCCCGTTCCCCCTCTTGCTTTTAACTGTAACAGAATGGAAATGCTCTGATTTACAACGAAGCAAACTGAAAGCACAGAGTGTTTTTAAGAAGACCTTGCTATGCCATAACTTGGCATGGCTCAGCTGCTAAATTACACATTATAAAAATAAGTGAGGTGCAATTGAGAGCCTGTGTTAATCTCAGGAGTTTAAACATTGCCCTGTGATGGCTGCTGTAGAGTGGTGGCCTGCAGGGAAGTGCTTTATGGGGCGTGCAGGGTTTGTCCGCACGCGTCCGTCAAACCCTCCTGGGAATTTTCTCACGTGGAGGGAGACAACACAAAACTAAATACGTACAAAACCCTGAATGCTGAATGCCACCCAGCAAGGAAACACTTTACAACACCTGAAAGAGGCGGGAACCACTGGCCAGCACGCTGCTTTTGGAAATGCCGAATTTCCTGACCTGCCACTCAGTGAAGATCCTGGGAACAGCATGGCACAAACACAAGTGTCCTCCTGCAAGGAAATGAGAGTTTAAGCACTGATGGTAAAGAAGCCTGGGTGGTTTGCAGAGTAGCTGACTAAAGCAGGAGTATTTAGAGTCAAATCGAGCTCTTGCACATAAAAGTTCCCTGAGTTTAGGGCGAGTTCATCCACAATTCCTCGCTCGGGGTGTCTGGGGCTCACAGACTGCACCCAGCTGCCCTTTCTCTCTCCATCCAGGCTGACCCAGAGATCCCAGGGGAAAGGACTTTTAAATAATACAATAAATGTGATGGTAACGAAGCTGCAGAGACTGTACCAGGGCTGTACTGTTTAATAACCATTCTTCAGCACAGCACCACGGCCGAGCAAGGATGAGTCTGCCCAGGGTTCTCAGGGGACAAAAATCCAATGCCATGAAAACAAGTGTAACTACACCCAGCAACACACTACATGAAGACCTGTGAGAGAGCATCACCTCCCTCGGCAGTGAACTGACAATTCCTAATCCTTCAGTGCTCCATTATTAGAGTATCATTCACCCACTTGTCCACACGCTGCCTTCCTCTCCCACCAGCTGCTCCATCTCCCAACAATGCCTCACTGGTGGCTCAGCAGACCAACAAAACCTCTCCGCTGAGCTCCTGGCAGCGTCCCCGCCATCCCTCGGCAGGAGGCAGCACGACAATGGTGTGACAGGCACCCTCCCGAGGGGACTCCACACATCACTCACGCTGCTGACACGCTCCACACCCACGGGAAGGGAACATTTCCAGGTACAGGCAGCTGCTCCTCACTGAACAGCCACAAGCGGCAGTTTTTTCCCCTTTTCACTAAAAGCAGAAAGTTCCTCTGTCCAGGGATGGTCCTGGGGACATGGCTTTGCTGTGCCTAGAGAAGACTGAAGTCTTATTTCTAGTCTAAGAACAACAATTCTGACTGGCATCTAAAAAAATCAGGACTGCAAAACTGGCAGGTTTAACGCTTCTGAAAGATAATAAATCCCTTGTGAGACAAGAAGTTTGAACAATTACATATTTCAGGATTAGCTCAACCTGTACAGTTCCAACTTCCAGTGCAGGTGACAGTGAGCATACAAAAAGCAAAGTTCCAGAAATTCTGTTGAAAAAAACAGAATTATGTGAGACAGACCAAACTCTGGTTTTATGGACACAGCTCTGTTCCAGCACTCAGGCAGTAAAACTAAAATGAACTCCCTCAAAGTTAAAAATGCCCCATAAAAGTCGACAGGCAAGGTCATTATTTTGACTTGACGGAGGGACAGGACGGGTCATTTGTTCCCACAGAGCATCTCACCCTGCTGACACCAAATGACAAGACATCTTTCAGTTAATGGGGTTTTTTTTCCCCAAAGCTGCGTTTTCTGTGCTATGGATTTGTAACAGCCTGTACCACTCCGGGCTAAAGAAGAGCCTAAAGAGGAATCCAAAGACGGAAGGAAATGCAGCAGCTCTGCCCCCACAGCCTCTCCCGCGGTGTCACAGCTCCCCCACGGGGGGACCAGCCTGTTGTCCAGTTCCCATCCCCAGGACTGACCTGCTCTTTAATGCAGGTTCCTCAGCATCTCTGTCCGAGTCAGGATGGCACCCCTGGCACGAGGTAACTTCTCTTTCTACCTTTCCCTTGGAAAGATGGAAGTGAACACCAGGTGTTACCTCTACTATCAGAGAACAGTTCCGTGACAGATGAACACTTGAACGGCTGAAATTTTCTATTTCATGGGTGATAAAGGTGACATTTGCAACATCAGCCGCCTTTGCCCTTTCTCCCACCTCCCCAGAAGGACCCACCCACTCTCTCCCCTCCTCTCTTGGCATCAGCTCTGGCACCAAAGCAAAGCTGAAAACTCCAGGAGTAGCATCGAGGATGTATTTATTGTCAAGCAGGATCTCAGCAAAACAAGGAAGCAAATGCTGTAATAAGTAACAAAGTACAGGTGAATATCTTGTGAATTCACTGGATTTTAGTTTCTGGCACGTTCAAAAAAGGATTTTTATTTGGCTGACAGGAAACCACAAATCGTAACTGTCCTGTAACTGGAGCAATCAGACACATACAGGGACAAAAATTAGAAGCAAAATAAACAGATCTCTTGGGGGTTTTCCCTTCATTATTTCAAGGATTTGGGCTTTTTTGGTTTTAGGTCCATTTTTCTGAATGTTTCTTCTCTGGGCTGGCCATAGTGGTTTATTTCACCGAGAGGATAAATAACTCACCTAAACAAAGGTTAATGTTACAGACAAATGACTTATGTTTCTGGTAATTACTCTAATTGGGGGGAGCAAGTTTTTTCATGAAACAAATTATAAAATTGCTTGTTTGTTTGGTATTAGTCAAGCACACTAGTATTTCAGAGTTATGAGAATGACAGTTTCCAGTCAAACTGTAAGAGACAAAGCTCAAAATTAACAATGTAAGTATAGGCTTTGAAGAAAATTAAAAAGCTCCACACCCCCAAACCCCAGTTCATCTCCTTCTCAAAGAGAAAACATTAAAGTTGAAGGAAAACAACAGAAACCTCCACACCTTTAACAGCAGAACACAGAAAACACTCCTGGGCTGAGCTGTTCCAATTAAGCACCTTTCTTGCAAACAAATGTTAGAAAACTACCTCAGTCCTTGGCTAAAATACATCTTCTTGTGACTTCTGATGGAAATCTTGAGGCTGATTTATAACCACTGTGCCTTTTGCCACTGGGATGGGAAAGGTGCATTCAATGTACCTTCAAATAAATCCTTCAAATTACACTCTCACAAAATAAATCATCTTCAAGGGTGAGCTCAGCTCGGTGATGTCCCAAAGTTGCTGGTGTGCCTGCAGTAATTGTTTTCCATCCAAGTACCTCCCTTCAAAACTGAATTCAGGACTGCTAAAAAATGCTGGAACACAACTCTTGGTGTGACAGAGCACAGGCCAGGTGGTGTCACCTGGGAATTCCTGTCAAGAATTCTGTTCTCCCCACACCAAGGACAATGGGGAAGGTGGCAGTTAAGTCACACCTGCTGGGAATGCTGTCTTTTTCTGATCACCCAATGCCATAAATTTATCATGTAATTCTACATTGACTTCATCAACAGAGAAGCTCTGAGAACTCACACTAAGTATGAGGTTATTTAACCCAGGAGACACAAACAGTGAAGACAAAAGCATTTACTTCAGGAAATATTGGTTACACAGAGAAATGACACCAGATGTGTAACTTGGAAGGCCTGAGATGGTTTCCCAGCTCTCACCCCGATCTTCTCCCTCAAGTGATGTGAAACTGCAGTTTGGGTTTGTTAGGGTTGTGCTCAATCAACCAATCAGCGAGCCAAAGCTGTGAACAAAAACACAAATATTGTCAGTTTTCTGTTGTTCTCTAGGAAGGGCATGAGAGAATGTTCAAAGCATCTGAAATCTCTGCTGCAGTGATGCAAAGTTAAGACCTTTCAGAAAAAGATGGACACGCAGATAACCTGTTTTTTTCCAAATGTTCTTTCTAATGTTCAGAGCTAATATTGCTGTGGAACAATTCACAGTGACCTTTAAAAGACAACTCCTCCTGGCAGTGTTTATCTCTGTGCAATTACAGCCACATTTGAGCCACACAAATCATCAGGCCAGCTCTGCTTTGGAATGAGGCTGCACAACACCCAGGAAACTGCTCCATGAAATGACTCCTGACCACACTTACAGACCCTTCTAGCGATCACGCATTCCAAGTGCCAGCCTTCTGCACTGGAGGCAGGAATTCCTGGAGTCCCAACTCCATCTGCCACTCTGGGCCTGGCCTGAGGCAAATTAACCTTTTGTCTCGATTTCTCCACTTGTAAAGCAAAGGTTTTAACACAAAGGTTTTGACCCATCCTTATTTACTTCAGAAGGCTGTTGACGATTAGGTTCTGGAATGCTGAGTACAACAAACTTCATACCACACTGGGAAGTGAAAGGCATGTGGAATGCAAACCAGGAAGGACAGCAACACTCTCCCTTGGTCTGCAAAGGGACAGGTCAGGCAGCAGCAGAACAGTAAGAACCCAAGTGAGAAATGGAAACAAATGTCACTGGTAGCTAGAACAGCTCTCCTATGGACAGGGACTTTCCCACCTCAAAGTAAGTCATCCCAAAGGTGAGGAGCACAGGACATACCATGGGGTCTGCTGGCCTCTCCTTGCACAGGGCAGTGAGCCCAGCCAGCAGCGTGGGCTTCACGTACAGGTTCAGGTAATCCCTTGCTCTTTGTCCAGTGGGAAGTGGCTCCAGGATGGCTGTGAGGAGTGACCACGGCGTTAGAAAGTGACTGAAACCAGCACTCCTTCATTTTGTGTTTAGATGTGAGCGGCTCTTTCCCTTCCTAAGTTAACAACACATGGTGGGGTTTATACTCCTCCCATCACAAACTGCAAAGAAACTCCCTAAACTTCTTTACAATGTCCCTGAGGTAATCTTCCTAATTACAGTCTATTATGAAAAAGGAGGAAATTGGATTGTCTAGGGAAAACCTTTATCCTTGAAGAGGCATTGGGGGGAAGAGAAACAATGTATCTCACATTTACCACTTTCTTCTTGCAGTGTGAAACTGGTTTCTGAAGACCCTCAAAATCCCCCCTTTAGACCTTCCTTGCTGCCAGGGTGAGGAGAAGGGGCTGGTTTACAATGGGTGAGGTTTGTAGGGAAGTGCAACATCTTCATTAAACTCACTGGTGCAGCTGACAAAAGGACACCCCTTTTCCTGGCAGCTTCACTTGCATCTTTCTGCCCAAGAGCCAAGCCTGTCAAAAACAGGAGATCCTCTCCCAGCCTTTCCAGGTTCTGAGGCCCTTTTCTCTGGCACTGCCATGTAAGCATCCAGCTGCTTTGGAACAGGAATTACTCAGCCTGAGCCCAAGAAGAGAGTCAAGTTGAGAATTCTCAAGTCAACAGGAGTCTCCAGGGCTGACATGCCAGAAACACTTTGCTGGAGTGTAAGAGCTTCCACTTCCTCTCATTTACCAGCCTTGTCTGCTCCAGCTGCCCAGCACAGAGTTTGAACAGTGGAAGCAATTTCTGGAACTCCACTGGCTCTTCAGACAGATTTGGTAAACATTTCATAGCAGAAAACATCAGCTTATACATAAAGAGACCTGCAATCTCATAAAGCAAACAAACCCAAACTCTTCTCACCCAACCTTTGTCTCTGGAGTCTGGGCAGAGACAAGAGGGACAGGGAAGGGGAGGGAAGGACGTGATCCTCCCCAAGTATCAGTTGTACCATTTTACCTTCAGGAAACATGAATCGAATCTCTCTCTCTGCTGAGGAAGTGCTGAGGCTGCCATGAAGCCCATTCCTCAGCTCATCAGTCCCATAGCGTGCTCTCAAGCTAAAAAACAAGAGAAACAACTGCTTGGAGGCACCTTCCAGGTCTCATGTTTGTGCACTCAGCACTCCCTATAAAAAATAGGTGATCTTCACATACTAAAGAACAAGGTGAAAAGCCAAAGAGGTAACAAGGCTCTTCAAATCTGTATCTGCACTGCACAAACCAAACCCCCAAAACAAAGAGAGGATATCTGGTCTCAGCTGAGAGAATGACAAAGTCCTGCTGCCCTCCCCAGGTCAGTGAGTTACCTGTGAGGGTGAGTTATCCTGGCTCTCAGGCTGTTGGATGGGCCAAGCAATTCCTTCCAGCAGGAGACTGCACCATGCCTGGCAAGAACCAGAGCAACTAAAGGGCCAGAACTCATGTACGCTGTTAAATTAGGAAAAAACACTTTTCCAAACTGGTCTGCATAGAAGTTGCTACATTGCTCTGGGCTTAAGTGGAGCCTCCGCTTCTATAAAGTGTAAAAGACAAAAAAAAGAATTAAAAAATCTTTGTACTTTAAAAGAGTTTAGAGCATTAAAAGACCTCAGACAGGACACAGTGCTCTGCTCAGTCAGATCTCCAAGTGCAGAACACAGAGGAACTTCCAAGTCTAATCTGATTCTCCCAGCCCTGATCCCCTTGGAGATACAGGACAACAAAGAGCAAGAGTTTTCCAACTCTGTTAAGCAAACAGCCCATTGGAGTGAGATGTGATTTCAGCCCAGGCAAACTCCAGCATTTCCCAGCTGCAGGATGAGAGTCAGGGCACGGAACAGGAAAAGTGAAGGAGCATCACAAGGGCAGGATTTCATTACTCAGCTGCTTGAGCGTAACGTTCTACTTTGAAACAAGTTTCTCCCCAGCCCACAGCGTTGATTACACAATTCTTCTATTTTCCATGTCATGCTCATGCTTTGTGGCTCTCCCAAAAGCTGCAGGTGGCCAGGATCAGGGGGGTTATCAGAAAGCAAGGGCAGACAAGAAAAAGAATTTTAAAGTGCATTCTTTCAGCTCAAACTTACGAAACGTAAGAGTACCATAAATTCAGAGTCCTGATAAATTCTGGTGTCAAAAATCACTGGGGGACATCAGAACACTCTACTAACACATTAGAGTTAACTAAAGAAATACGTAAACAGATATAATTTGCCTCACCTTCTGATACATGATACAGGTCCATGAATAAATAGATGCAAATAATAGAAGCAAATAAATAAAGCAACCAGAAAAGTAAAAAAAAAAAAAACACCAAAAAGGGGGGGAAGGGGCCCCCGTGGCACGCGCAAGGGCACAGCGCCCCCCCGCGGCTGGCAGGCTAATGTTGAATATTCATGAGGCTCATTTGAATATTCACGAATCGCATTTCAATGCCCCTGAAATGCATCTACCGTGCAAACGGCAGAGACAAAAAGTAAACCAGACCTCAGCTGGCTGGCTATCAGATTCCATTAGCTCTGCACTGTCCCCTGGCACCCTGCACAAACCCTCGTGGGACCAGCACGGTGTGTTCTCCACAGAATTCCTCCAGGAAGAGCCCACACATCTGCTCTGTACATTTGCCAAATCCCAGTTTATTAACAAAGCCTGTGTTTTCCTGTGGTCAGCAAAATAGTTGGTCTGCTCTGTTTCATCCCCTGCACCAAAAAACCCTCGTCTCCTTAGAGAATGAGGCGTGATGGAATATGAAAAATATAAACTGATTTTTGGACACACACGGTTTCAGTTTCTGGCTTGATTGCTGAAAGTTTAAGTATTGTCCTGACTTACAAACAGCCTGTTACCTGAATGATCACGAATCCTGACCGGAGAATGACATCCTCTATTTCTTCTTCTTTATCGATGACATCAGGTTTGATCAGAGCCAGAGTTCTTTCCACGTAAATCTGAGGTTCAGGCATTAACACCTGCATCCTGGCTCTTCAATTAGCATTCACATGCCCCCGTAGTACTGCAATGACACCAGTTCATGGCATTTGGGGTTTGCCACCTGTGATGACATCCACCAGGAGCCAGGGGCAGGGAGGGTCCCCCTCACCTCACAAAAGCCACGGGAGATGTTCTCTGGACTCGCTGGCACACTGCAGTTCACATTCCCATTTCCAGTGCAGCAGCATTTTGTGAAAATAAGGGGAAAAATTCCTGTTATTATTCACCAACTCAGACAACATGTGAGGAAAGAGAAGCATTACCACACACCCGGCTGTGTGCAGGGCTGAGCAGGGACGAGGGCTCACTGTGCTCCCACACCCTCCATCACAACCCTGGGTGTCTCCAAATCCCAGATCCGAATCCTCGAGGAGCACGTCCAGCTGTGAGCCTCAGGGTATTTCTCAATTGTTATTTAATTGCTGCATCTGTGGGCTCCAGACAAAGTGATGGTTTTTCCCGCTGAGCAGATCCATTCCCAAGCCGAGAGCACTGAACTGTGCTGGGACTGCTGCAATTACTGTGGGTGTTTCCTGCAGACCTGGGACCACTCGTGACCTTCTCAGCACAGCACCACAGAATGGTCTGGGTTGGAAGGGAACTTCAAGACCATTCTGTTCCCCCCAGCCACGGGCAGAGACACCTCCCACTGTCCCAGGCTGCTCCAACCTGGCCTTGGACACTTCCAGGGATCCAGGGGCAGCCCCAGCTTCTCTGGGCAGCCCGTGCCAGGGGTTACCACCCTCACAATTCCTTCCCAATATCCCATCTAACCCTGCCTTCGGGTAGCGGGAGCCCATTCCCTGTGTCCTGTCCCTCCATCCCTTGTCCCCAGCCCCTCTCCAGCTCTCCTGGAGCCCCTTTAGGCTCTGGAAGGGGCTCCAAGGTCTCCCTGGAGCCTTCTCTTCACCAGGCTGAACACCCCCGGCTCTCCCATCCTTTCAGAGCTAATTCAGAGAGGAGGCTGCCGGCGGGGACCGTGTCAAACCCTCTCAGAACCCCACACGACACCTGCCGCCCTTCCCTCGCCCACTGCCCGCCGGTGCCCCCGCAGCTCCCAGCCCCGGGGCACGCACCCGCCTGGCTCGCTGCTGCCAGCACCCGCACGCAGCCGCCCCGTTACACCCGCCTCGGGA
>WEKX01025739.1:88302-100441 GCA_013390025.1 Pitta sordida | reverse complement strand
GCCCAGTGCCGTGTGGCCGCGCTGGTCCGCGGGGCTGCCCAGCGCTGTGTGGCCATGCCAGTCCGCGGGGCTGCACCGTGGGTCCACCCAGCGCCGTGTGGCCACGCCGGTCCATGGGGCCAGTCCGTGGGGCCACCCAGCGCTGCGGGGCCACGCAGCGCGGTGTGATTGCACCGGTTGCGGCAGCCTGGAGATTCTCGGGGTGGTGGGGGTCTCCCGAGACAGAGGGGGCTCAGAAACGGTTCCCTTTGCTGCCCCATCCTCAGAGAGTCCGAGGGGAGAAGCAAAAAATGCCCAGAGCCCTGCGGAGTTCTAGGGGGTGGGGCAATGGGTGTGGCCTGCATGCATATTAATGACCTGCAGTTCTTTGCGAGATTAGGGTTTCACAACGACATTGGCCTGTCCCTTTCCTCGCGATGGAGGAGGTATAACTGTATTTTAAGCTATCAAAGTAGAAATTACAACACCCTACTCAATTTTCAGGGATGTATTTAAGTATATTTATGTGATCATTATTTCCAAGCAAGAATCAAAATATACCATAATAGATCATACTGACATTACTCTGGCTGATTTTGACAACACAGAATTTCAGAGAGATATATTGGAAAAAACCCTCCATCCTAATAGGATGATTTACTTAATAATACCAGGCTAGAATCCCTATTCCACTTGCATAAATCTTAATTTGCCTTACTTTTAAGAGCTTTATTAATTTTAGCTTTAAGTCTATTTGATTTCTCAGAAAGTATTTTTTCTGTGTTGATTACTGAAGCACATCTGAGTGGCAAAAGTGCTTAGAAGACTATCCCTTCTTCAGAGTCTCATTTCTTGGATATGGAGCTCAAAAACTGAGTGTTAAATTTCACAGATTATTTTGAGAATATTTGAACAACTATGAGTATGTGAATGTGGTTGTGTGTGGGGTTTTTTTTTTTAAGTAACTGATGGATAGAATGCCAGTACTTTACAATAACTTGGTATATTGGGTTTCTGTGGCCAGGTTTTCATAGTAGTGGGGTCTATAGGGGAACCTTCCTTGAGAAGCTGCTGGAAGCTTCCCCCATGTTCATCAGAGCCAATGCCAGCTGGCTCCAGGCTGGACCTGCCACTGGCCAAGGCCAGACCAATCAGGAGCGATAGTAACATCTCTGAGTTAACGTATTTAAAGAAGGAGGCAAGACCAATTAAGGAGCAGATGAAGATGGGAGCTAGAGACGAGCAGAGTCAGAACATGTGAACAACAATGCAGACACCAAGGTCAGTGCAGAAGGAGAGGCAGTAGGTAGTCCAGGTGTCAGATCTGAGGTTCCCATGCAGCCTGAGGTGAAGTCCATGGTGGAGCAGGTGTGCCCCTGTAGCCCATGGAGGACCACAGGGGTACAGAGATCCACCCGCAGCCTGTGGAGGAGCCCACACTGGAACAGGTGGATGCTGGAAGGAGGCTGTGACTTGATGAGAGGTCCATGTTGGAGCAGAGTCCCGGCAGGGATCTGCTGACCTGTGGGAAGAGGAGCCCATACTATAGCAGGATTTCCTGGTAGGACTTGTTGTCTGTGAGGGACCCACACTCAAGCAGCCTGCGCCTGAAGGACTGCACCCTGTGGAAAACTGACCCATGTGGCAGCAGTGACTGAAAAACTGCACTCACACTGGAGCAGTTCTTGAAGGACTGTTTCCTGTGGGAGGCACCCCATGGAAAGCAGGGGAAGGACTCCTCTTTCTGAGCTGTAGCAGAAACAACTACTGACCATAGCCCCCATTCCTGTCTCCCTGCACTGCCCAGAGGGAGGAACTAGACGTTGAAAGGACAAGGGAGGCAGGAAGGGAGTGGTGTCTAAGGTTTATTTTACTTTTCATTCTCGAATTCTGATTCTGTTAGTAATAAATTTAACTAACATCCTCACCTGGAGTTTGTTTTGCCCATGACAGTGATCAGTAAAGGATCTCTTATGGTCCTTATCTCAATTTATGAAACCCTGTTACATTTTCTCTCATCTGCCCATTTGCAGAGGGGAGTGAGAGAGCAGCTTTAGTGGGTACCTGGCATCTAGCCAGTGTCAGACCACTACACTTGATAATATGTAAATAAAATTAAGAATTAAAATGAATCATGCTGCTTAAACATAAGCTCATCATTGTAATGTTTGGGAGTTTTTTGATGCCTTACTCACACTGTCTGACTGTAGCCAAGTAAATAAGACAATTTTCAGAGAGACTAATAAGAATTAATCAGCATGGAGGAATCTGGTCCAGCCTAAAAGTTAGTGTTTCCTTATGGGGAACTACAATTATATCTATAATAATTTTAAAATCATAACAACAGTAACAGTTGTTTTCTAGACAGGTTGATCAGTGGAAAGCTGGTATACATAGTAATATCTTGGAAGTTGTGAGGGTTCAGGTCTCCTCTGGTGCCGCAAATCTCCTGTTCCATGAGGATAGGCATGTCATGAATATGCAAAAAAGTCATGCCCATCACCGGCCCCCCTCAGCCCCAGAGCACTGGAGGGCATTCCCAGAACCATCCCGTGCCCTCGGACGAGTCAGGGAAGAGAAGGGACTCTGGTGTGGGACAGGTAGGCGCAGCTGCGCTCGTGCACTTTGAGCCGCGAGCCCAGTGCAGGGTGGGCAGGCACAGTCATGCAGTCTGAACAAGAAGTCTGGTGCAGTGTGGGCTGGGAGACCAATCTGCCAGTAGCCTGCGTGGTGGCATGGGGGAGAGGGGGCAATTTCACATATTCGTGACTGTCTACTTTGAATATTCATGAGTGTCAGTTTCCACAGGCGCATTCGCAAATGCCCCGCAAGCAGACCTCCCTAATCACAGAAAAAGAGGTAAAACTGCAAACGGAGAACTGTGAAGTAGATCAGCTTATTTGACATGCACAGTTTTGACTGGTTATGAGTACAATAACAAGAAGTGATCCAATATTAGCTTCTTAAAATTGCTTATTGCATTCATAGTTGCACATTGAACATCTGTTTGGTTTTTAGACTTCTCATTAATACAAGAAAGAGAACAAACTATTATTTTCCTTTCCTAGACACATTTTTTTTAATGTCATGTTTCTACTGGAGCTCTTCTTCCCCTTAATTGTTGCCATTCCTTTGCAGTATTATATTGATATATACATATATTTATAGATACGTATATACAGTCACACCTTGGTGCATTGCGACCTCACCATCGTGACCTCATTGAATCACAGAAATTTTCCCTCATGGAGCTTCCCGGTCGACACATGTGCAGTGCCTCTGCTTTGCTGAGGGGTGGCACCGGTGCTCCCTGTGGGGCGGCACTGGTGCTCCTTGTGGGGAGAGACTGGCCCAGCCTTGCAAGGAGGGTGTGCAGTGCCTCCCACTCGTCGTGGCGTTTATAGTCCCATGGTGCCATGCCACAGTCCCTGATCAGATCATGTGTGTCTGTCTCCAGGTCCAGTCCCTACCATGGAAGGCTTATGCCGTGGCATCCCTCAGGGCGCGCAGGGCATTTTGTACCTGTGCAGGAAAGCATCAGTGCTGCCTGTCTGCAGTATGCCACAGGCAGCCACTGAGACCCAGCACAGCACCGCCACAAGTTATGTCGTCCCCTATTACTCCAAGCCCAGCCGGGGGACTGACCACTGCTGGGTGTGTGGCCAATATGGGCACTCCAGAGGTGCTAACAGCAGTTCACAGTGTCACATTATCACAGTGTTGATAAGGTTGGAAAAAACCTTGAAGATTATCAAGTCCAACCTATAATCCAACTAAAACCTAACAGCTATAACATTTATATCATGGCCCTCAACACTTCATCCAGTCTACCCTTAAACACCTCCAGGGATGGCGATTCAACCACCTCTGTGGCCAACACATTCCAATGCCGGATCATACTTTAAGTGAAAAACCTTTTCCTAGTATCAAGTCTAAACCTCCCTTGTAGGAGCTTAAGATCTCTTGTTCTATCTCCAATGGCCAGAGAGAAAAGACTGACCCCTGCCTGTCTACAACCCCCTTTTAGGTAGTTATAGATAAGAATAAGATCACCCCTCAGCCACCTTTTTCCAGGTTAAACAGACCCAGCTCCCTAAGCCACTCCTCATAGGCCTCATCCTCCAGTGCCTTAATCATCCTTGTTGCCCTTCTCTGAAGTTGTTCCAGCACTTCAACATCTTTCTTAAATTGAGGGGCCCAGAACTGGACACAAAACTCAAGAGGCAGCCTAACCAGTGCTGAGTACAGGGGAAGGATAACTTCCCTTACCCTGCTGACCACACCACTCTTGATGCAGGCCAGGATGCCATTGGCCCTCTTAGCTGCGTGGGCACACTGCTGGCGCATGTTGAGTTTGCTCTCCACTAACACCCCCAAGTCCCTTTCCATCTGCTCACTCTCTAAACATTCCATCCCCAGCCTATAGCTCTTCTTGGGGTTGTTATCACCAAAGTGCAGAACCCGACATTTCGACTTATTAAAACTTATCTTACTGGAATCTGCCCATCTTTCCAGTCTGTCCAAATCCCTCTGCAGGGCCCTCCTACCCTCTAACAGGTCAACACATGCTCCAAGCTTGGTGTCATCTGCAAATTTACTCATGATGGACTCAATCCCATCATCAATATAATCAATAAAGATATTAAACAGGACCAGACCCAAGACCGACCCCTGGGGGACACCACTAGTAACTGGCTGCCAATTGGATGTGATACGTAATATTAGACAGTAAACAGTAGCTCAGTGGTGGCTGCAGAAGTGGCAGCTTGGCTGAAGAGAAGCCCAGGAATTCTCCAGGGGTCTTGCCAGGCAGAGAGGGCTCAGAAATGCTTCCCTTTGCTCCCCTGTGCTGTGAGAGCCTGTGGGGAGTAGCGGAAAA
The DNA here is from genome assembly GCA_013390025.1 of Pitta sordida. Taxonomy (NCBI): domain Eukaryota; kingdom Metazoa; phylum Chordata; class Aves; order Passeriformes; family Pittidae; genus Pitta; species Pitta sordida. The sequence goes on along the minus strand of WEKX01025739.1, from coordinate 95,583 downwards.
TGCTCCCCAGCATTCCTGATTGGCAAGAATATAATTCTATGTAGATCTATAGAATGTGTAACCTGGTAACCATGAATTGTGATTTTGCAGCAAATAGCCACAACTGTGTCAGGCTTTACTTTTGTGAAGGCTGTATTCAATACAAGATTGCTGCACATGCACAACTTCAATAAGAGTAGAAAGAGGTTTCACTGATCTCTCGCAGCTTTTACTTTGAGGTATTGTCTCATTGATGTTTCATGTCTTCACTGACCACATATTTAAAAAGTTCTCAACCTCACAGGACCTTGGATAATTCGTGTTGCTGTAAATTTGAATAGTTAAATTTATAACTCTTAGATGTCTAAAGCATGAAAAAATGCTCACTCAACATGCTACATCATCCAGAATGGTATAGGTCAAAGATTTGGTGCTGCCATTTAGCTCTCAACTCAGAGGTTATTGAAAATGTCTATTTGGTGTTCATTCAGATGGCCAATGGGAATTTAGTGATAACCATTCCCTGACCATTGTGCACTGATATGGGTGTTGATTTTAAGTGCAACAACAAAAAAAGTCCCAAAAGCTTTGTGAACTGTTCCTTTAAACCCCAGAACCCCCACCCTGGCTTTGAATCTGAACACACAAAATCCCTGCTTTCTCTAGTGATTATAAAAGTTGTCATAGTATTTTAGTCAAGCTCCCAGTGAAAAGACACCCTGTACTGTACAACAAAGTCCTTTTGAACAATATCTGTGACATGGACTCTTTATAGGCAGAAAGTGAAAACAGACCTGAGACGGCACATAGCGAGAAAACATAAGTTCACCTTAACATTTGGCATTTTTAGAAGCACACTCAAGCTTTCCCAAGATTTACCAACAGCATCTCTCTGGTCTGCCAAAGTTAGATCAACCATCAGTTTGTGACATTCTGGCAGGACAGAGCAATCCTCCCCATATCTGACCAAGAATATCTCTAATCTGAAGTAATAAGAAAGGAGACTAGCTCTGAGCAACATATTGTATGTTACATTATGTGCAAGACCTGCAGCCATGAGAAGGCCAAAAATCCTATAGGACATCTAGGAGGTTTGCATGAGTCAAGTACCTTGACAGATTCCACTCTGCCTCTATTCAGAGTTTCTGACTATGAGAAGGAGATGAGACCATTATTTGCTTATTCTGAACAGGGAGATTTTTGTTTTGTTTTGCATTCACATGCTCAGAATAGTGTTAGATACAGCAGTTTCTGGAGAGACTGCAGGTAAGTGTCACAAAACCACAGAATACTACGAGTTGGAAGGGACCCACAAGGATCATCCAATCCAACTCCCCAGGTAATGCCCATACAAAGACTGAACCCACACCCCAGGGCTGTGAACATAACCTAGTTCCCTCACAGGCTCACAGGCCCCTCCGAGCCAGAAGGGACCCACAGGACCATCCAGCCCAACACCCCCACAGCTAGACCATGTCACTAAGCTCCTCATCAAGTCTTCTCTTAAACACCTCCAGGGACGGCGACTCCACCACCTCCCTGGGCACACCATTCCAATGAGCAATCACTCTCTCTGTGAAAAACTTCTTCCTTACATTCAGTCTAAACCTCCCCTGGCGTAGCTTAAGGTCATGTCCTCTTGTTCTGGTGTCGTCAGCCTGAGAGAAGTGATCCACACCCACCGGGCGGCAACCTCCCCTCAGGTAGTTGTAAACAGCAATCAGGTCGTCCCTGAGCCCCCTCTTCTCCAGGCTGAACAACCCCAGTTCCCATAGCTGCTCTCCATAGGGCTTGTCCTCCATCCTTGTCGCCCTTCTCTGGACCCTCTCAAGCAGCTCAACATCCATTGGCTTTCTTAGCCTGTATCAGGAACAGTGTGGTCAGTCAGACTAGGGAAGTTATGCTTCCCCTGTACTCGGCACTGATCAGACCGCATCTTGAGTACTGTGTGCAGTTCTAGGCTCCCCAGTTTCCTAACAACTCTCCACACTATACTGACTTCATCTAGTCCCACATTAAGAAGCTCTAGATGCCTTGTTGTTCTGACAGCTGCCAGATAGGACCTACAAGAGATCCTTACATTTCTCGATTAGCAGCTGGAGATCAACTGAGACATCCTATAGCATTTAAAATAGCTGTAGTTGTCTGTGCAGGGAGACAACATTATCTAATCTGAGATCACTAGTGACTACAATGGAGTGAAACATAGCTTGTGTGCTACCTGCAGATCTAAATTTAGATTACTTAATCTCGACTCAAATCTCACAGTGAGTCGAACTTCAATAATCTAGGCTTGATCTGGGGTTGTGGAAGATCAATGGTCTCCCATAGATCTGGTATCACACCTGCTAACTTCAAGCAGAAGTCATGGACATCACTGAACAATCTCAAAATTCATAGGGTAATTCAGTCTGGGAAATGGAGTATATTTTTTTTGTGGCATACTCTAGACCTGAAATGTCAGCTATGGCATGCTGCAAAGTTCATTCCCTCGAGTGCTAGAATACACGTTAGCAGAGATTCACGGTTGATTTTTGTTGCTGTACATTTAGAATGTCTTATCTGCACAATGGAAATATTGTCAAGTCACTCTCTGAAGAACACTGCAATGTGCTATTAGACTAATTTTCTTCTTTTAAATCGGACTTTTACAGTAACCATATTATTTCCTGTAAATTATCTCCATGTCTTTAGGACACATACCAGTGAATATCAGGATTAATGGTTCACTGGTTTAACATAGTTCTTATCTACAACTGAAGACAAAAACATTGACAAAAATGTATTTTCCTTACATTTCCCGAGTGATATTAAATTAGAAAATCAACCTAAGTCACCATGCCTGCTGGCAGTTTGTGGATGAAGTAAAATGTTAACTTTTAGGCTCAAAGAGTATTTTTCAGCAAACATCTGTATAAAGTCACTAAAATATCTGGATACAAAGAAAAGAAAATACATGTAGAACTTTTGCCCTTACTCAGAAATAAAAATAGCCCTCCTCAATGCTTCAGCTGAGTCTTCTGAAATGTGTTACAGATACTGCTGAGCATGGATCTTCTACTCTTCACTAATCCCAAATGCTGCTTTTGACGTGCAGTTACTTAAAACAAATCTAGTTAAGATACAGTACCTGTGTTTTTTTAGCTGCCAAAGCACTGCTTTTCTTTGTGGTCAGGCCACATTACTCAGAGCATATGGTCCATAGGGAAGAACTACAAGTGCATGTAAAGCAAAAAATGCAAGGAAGATTTGAGATTGCAAGAATTAATCTTTGAGATGAGTAAGGAAGGCTCTGGAACAAAATCATAAAAGAAGTGTAAAAGAAGTGAAAGAATGGAAATGTAACACCACTCCCTGAAGGAGACAAATTAGGAAAAAAGTGGTTTTGGAGAAAATGTAAAGAGAAAGAGAAGAGGCATGACTGCAAAGGACAGAGAAGGTGAAGAAGGGATAAAAACAATCCTCTGAGAGGAGCATCAGTAGAGAAGAAGAGGAGGAAGAAAAAATGCCTTTATATGAGACATTATTCCTTATCTAAGTTAATAGAGATTGTCAATGCTTTACATATTGAGAAAACCTTTTTTTTTGGTCAGCACTCTAGACAAAACATAAGATTTGAATGAAAGCTGCACATAAACGACATAGGATTTTGTATCAAATCAAGTTATCTGGCATTATACATTTATCTGACTGTTTTAAAATACAGTTAAACGTCCTCCATTGCGAGGAAAGGGACAGGCTAAAGGTGTTGCGAAACATTAAACTCGCAAAGAACTGAAGGTCGTTAATATGCATGCAGGCCACGCCCATTGCTCCACCCCCTGGAACTCCGAAGCGCTGCGGACAATTCTTTGCTCCTTCCCGTAGTCTGTCTCGGCACAGGCGAGCAAAGGGAACCGTTTCTGAGCGGCTGCTGTGACCGCAGCCCAAACCCCGCACCGCTCCCCCCCAGCGCTCCGGCCCAGCCTGACCCCGGTGCTAACGCCGACCCCGGGGGACCAGCGCTAGCCCGTGCGTGCTCGCCCCGCCTCCGTGGCGGGGAAATGGTATCCCTGAGCTCTGGTAGGCATTCTTGGAGCCTGGAAAAACCTTAACTGCAACACTGCAACACCCCGTGCACTTACAGAGTTCATGCTCTCTTTTTTGAAAAAAAATCTTTTCCTTACAGAAGTTAAGGATTATGTAGTCTATTACTCCCTAGCTCACAGAAATAGTAGCTTTTAAATGGCTATCATCCCACACTTTCTATTACATTACAGAAGAAACTGGTCTTTGCTTTCTTTTTTAGAAGGGAAGAAATATCTACAAGGTGGAAGGAACTGCTGTCTAATGGTCTATTAATTTTCTCTAAAATATAATTAGAATAGATAAATAGATAGATAGATAGATAGATAGATAGATAGATAGATAGATAGATAGACAGACAGATAGGTAGATAGATAATGCATAAAAAGATATACTTGACACTATCGCATGACTCCAGGAGTTCAGTATTTAACTTCTTCACCCTTTTCAGTCCCCGAATTGGTTAACTTGATCCTAATTTTGCTTTCATTAAGAGAATACCAGTGAAATCTGTTCCTTTTTTGGTATCACTAGATAATGCTTAAGTAACCTATTTTTTCTTAAAAGATATCTAAAACTAGTACGTATAAAACTAGTATGTATAAAACTATTTGTGCCTCCTTTCTTTAGGATCATAAAGAGTAATTAATTGGAGTAAGAGGAAGCCATAATATCTGTGTGTGGGCTGAGGGCAGAAGTGGCAAATTTCCAACAGGAATCTAGACTCAATATGTGAGTAAGAGTTTTCTCAGCATCATTCTTTTGTTAGCCAACATTTTAGCGTATTATCCAAATTCCTGGCCTCTGTTTTGGTTCATGTGTAACACTGCTGTGCCCCTGGATGTGAGACATGACAAGGGACAAGAGCTCAGACTACAAATGATCTGTGACTCTTGTAGCCTCCATAGGACCCTGAGTGTCACTGAGCCTGTAAGGAAGATACTTCAAATCACCAAAATGTTAAACTAAAAGACTTAGCTATATGGCCAATTTTAACTTTCTTTTGCGTGGCATTTAAACATCTAAGCCTAACCACTATGGTCCAGTATGTATAATATTGTTGTCTACCTGCCACAGATTTTATTGTGCTTTTCTAAACACTCTGATGGTCTAACTGTTGCAAGAAGATGCTTGCAGAATCAGAGATCTCATGTCAAGCAATGGAAAGGCAATTCACAAACAAAATCAAACACAAAAACACAATCAAGCTCAAATACTGATGCAACTGCACATAGATGAATGCAGCAGACATACATAGCAGTGGAGCATTAATGGCTCTGTCCTTGTGCATGGAGATAAGTCTTACACTGTTGTTATCTTTCACATATAATTTAATGCTAACATCAGTTCTTCAAAATTGGAAAAATATGTAGTTTGAATGTATATGGAAAAATCAGATTTGTTTTTCATATAATATAGTACAAAGACTTGAGACATAAGTGCAGCAGAGTTAACCAGCTATGATAATTTTTTATATATATATCTGTTACAGTCCTAATAGCAAAATGAAGCCCCAGACTCACTCCTTTGTGGAAAGGGAATCAATTGAGAACCAGTTCCTTGTGTAAGCCTGGCGCACTAATTGTGAATCATTTTGAGAAGTTGCTCATTGACAGCTTCATGCTGGGAAGTCTAAATGACTCTGTCCCACTTTTCTCAGAGGGAGAGAATCATTTGTGTAGGTCTTTCTACAGCTTGAAACCCAGTCTCCACAAAATAAGATATGCTAAGTAAGGCAGCAGCATTTAGGAGCTTAATGAATGTGCATACACAAGTATGAAGACACACTTGTAAACTGGCAGTGGTAAGGAATAGTATATTATTCCATGTATCTTCTTTGAAAAAAATCAATAAAATTCATATACAGTACGCTCATTGTAAAATGACATGTGCTGCATTTAATACTCACTGACGTGACACTTAACAAACAGTCTTGAACTGAGCTCTATTTGCATTTGATTTCTGTCACAGCTTGACAAAAAAGTCTGTTGCTTTCATCTGCTTTTTAACACTTCTAATCAAAGATGTACAGGTATACCTTGCAGGCAGAATACAAGGCAAAGTGCCCTCCAATGGACCTCAACCCCCTTTCCCTACATGTATATAATATACCCCAATGTTCAATCACTTTCCCAGCCCAGCAGAAATACTAAAGGATAATTTTAAGAGCTATTCAATATTTTGTGAATTTTAGTTAAACATACATAGACAAAAGGGCAGGAAACACAGAATAGTCCTAATCTTGAATGAAGAAACATTCTTTCAGTGGAGGCCTACAGGACATTGCAGTGGGGCCAAGAAAGGATCACACAACAAGAACAGAAGAAATTCTAAAAGACTAAAGAGCCAGGTTGTACCAGGAGATTTGAGCTAATCTGAACTCATGCTGTGACTGATCCCACACATCTCAGACACAAAAATAAGAAGTCTCCCCACATAATGATATCTTTTACAGATCTGTAGCAGATCCACATTGGGTGAGGTTACACTTCTAATAGACTCACTCTGTGGAAATAAGATCAATGTTTGACCCTTAGGTTTTGTGATTTATCTTTAACTTATGAATGTTTTCACAATTCTGGTGACTTAGAAAAATGCGAAATGTTAAAGCACCTGAATTAATTTCCCCCATGGCAAGGTGCAGTCAATACTACAATAGTAGCATAATTGCATGCAAACTAAATATGAACAAGTAATGACTGGTTCAAATACTGACAAGTTTTCAACAACCACTTTCTCCTGCTTGAGGAACTTACTCTTGCTGAGTCAGAACTCAGATTCCTGATGGTTTAATCCACCTCCTGGGAATTCTTCCATGTGCTGGCTTGCCAGAGTTCAGGTAAAACCACCCAGGGATTGCCAGGTTTTGAAACTGAATCAGAAATACTGTCTATGTTCCATAAGTGAATCCTATGTGTCTCACTGCAAAAAGTACCAGAATGGCAATGCCTAGTGTTTCTACTCAGGTGAATTGATATGTCATGGGAATTAAATTCATGTAGGAATATTTTCTTCGCCTGCTTAACTTCCAGAGATACCACCACTTTGGTTGAAGTGTGTGTCCTGATCCCTTTCCCTGTTTTGCTGATATTTCCTTCAGATGTGAACACTTCAGGTGGTCTCTGATGCCTCAAAACGTGTTCTGATCACATTTAATTCATCTCCAGATGAATGAAACCTTTAAACCAGAACCTTTAAATTGAAAAATCAGTCAAAAGAGGTAGCAGCCATGCTTTC
>WEKX01025739.1:64822-88198 GCA_013390025.1 Pitta sordida | reverse complement strand
CTTACATTCATTGAGCCTAATGCCCAGAAAACCACACCTGTCAGACTAACAGTATGTGTCCAAAACCTGCCCTCTCATTTAGACTACAGTGTCATGGCTGCTCAAATCTCCAGTCTCTCTGGTTAAACGGGCCACCATTTGCTCCATCTTTTCCAGATATCCCTCCTTAAGATCTGGAAGTGTCAAAGAAATGTTTGGTGCAGCCCTGAGTCAAATAGTAAATTCCAAGAGAGAAATGGCTTTCCAGAATAACTGAGAGGGGAAATACAGGACATAAACAAAGAAAGAAAAGCTGTGAGTTCAAATCTTTTGTGGCAGCTCTGGGAACTACCAATTTTTTAATTAGTTTCCTGCACTAGTACAACAACCTGTTAGTTGTAAGAAAAATTAAAAGAGAAAGAGGGAGAGAGGGATTGGTCTTTTCTCCATGGAAAAGAGGAGGCTCTGGGGGAACTTAATCACAGTATCCAAATACTTAAAGGATGGTTATGAACAAGACAGGGTATCTCTCTTTATAAGGAGCCACATGGAGAAGACATGGGGCAGTGGATACAAATTTCACTGGTAAATATTTCAACTTGACTTAAGAAAGAAATGTTTACAGTGAGTCACTGGAGCAAACTTCGCAAGGATGTGATAGAGTCCTCATCACTGGGAGTTTTCAAGATTCAATAGGACAGGTTGTTAAACAATATCATATAGGCTCCCTTTCCCATGAAAATTTGGGCAACATTTTCTTTGGAGGTCCCTTAGAAACTGTGATTCTATGATTGTTTAAGATCCTGTGTACATACTCTGGGCATATCTACTGGAATCAGTTATCTGGTTCCTTATTTGGGTCACACATGAGAGAAATGTGATTTTTCTTTCTAAATAGCATAGTAGCAGTAAGAAGAGAAACTCTTTGAAGACAGGGAAAATGGTCAATAAAAGAGTAAGGAATCTGGAAGGCCAGTTGACATCTGGGATTTTTTAACTACAAATTTGACCTCAAATCCTTCTTTGTATGAGGTTTTGTCTATTTGAGAAAGGTTGCCTTAAAATACTCCTTTAAAATAAATATGCCAAAGCAGTTAAAATCTCTTCATAGTACATATATGGTTGGTACTTCTTAGTCTCAATTTCTTGTTTTGTCAGTGGAAATATTTCTAGAAGAGACCGCAGTCAGTCTGCTAATTGGAAGGGATAGAAAAGAGTATTCATTTTAACAGAAACCTGATCCATTTCATCATGGAAAATGGGACTCCATATGTACAGTAACTGAATTATTAAGTGGACAGATTATTTGCCTGAGGACATATTTATTTGGCCTTGAAAAAAATCTGTGCATTGTGTTGCAGTACATGAGTTCTGGCTAATATAAATACCTGCCACATATTCCCCACTCTTTCCTTTAGCTTGTATTTTGGTGTTTATTGCTCTAAACATAAGTGTTCAGAAAACAGATGCATGCTGTAGACATTCATGAAAACACCTGGAAGGTTTTGCTGCCTGGTTTATCCAATCAGGGAATGGGGATCATATTTAACATGCCTGCTGGGCTCTGTTCACCCAATAAGTTCATGAGTTTAAAGACGTGGCCATACCAGTTGGGGATAGTGGAACTGGCCACAGATATTAAACTGGGCACGGGTTTTGATACATTGTGGAATTAAGAGCACAGTATAAGATGAGTGCTGCAAATTCTACAGCTTTCTGAATCCCACATTTTACCTTGTAAACATTCATGTAAAAAAATCATTTTTTACTGTCTGCATTAATTTCAAATTCTGAATATTGAAAGCAGAAAAATGCTCCGTAATTTATGTAATATTTATTTAAACCATTAACAGAGAATTTGCCAACAGCAAGAAGAGCTAACAGATATTACTACTCAAGGGTCTTTAGTAGACATGAAGCCTTCTTCATAATAGAATTATGTAAGACATTAAGAATTTGTAATTTGCTGAGTTTCAGTTTTAAATTGTGCTGCTTGTTTATGTACAGATGTAGTAATTTTCGGGTCTCAGTTGAAATGTTTTTTGGTTGTAATGGTTCAGTGAAAAAACATTTGAGTGTTTCTTAATTGGATATAAGATTTCTCTTCTTCTGTTAGTTTCTCTATAGCAGGAAGGTAATTTTCATCTGGCCTGTTCCTTATCTTTATTTTCTGTAGTTTATCCTGAGTTTTCAAAGGCAACCTTAATATATTTTTATTAATTTTATTTTATTTGTCCAACTGCTTATAAGAAAGAATAAAAGAATGAAAAAGATCATACTGAAATCTTACTTTCTAGAAGCTTTTTGTTGATCAGGAAGTTATTAGAGTGTTGCACTTAGGTTAAATTAGATAAAGATATAAATCTAGAACAATTCCATGTTTTTTAAAGGACCTAAACCAATTAGCATCCACAAAGGGTTACCTGCCTAGGGGACCTGAATACATCTAGGTCACTTTTGAGAATGTATACTGCACAAATATCACTTGCAAATTCACACTTTTTGAAAACATAATAAGTTGCAGATGAGAGAACTTAAATGTAGTTTACTGACATTTTGCTATTTATCTCTCTAGATGCTTGTGGACCACTAAGGTAAGTTGTTATATACATATATACAAGTGTATGTATATATGCATGAGCGCTCCACACCCCCCTTCACACCCCCCAAAGCACGCATGTATTTATGGATATGTAGGCTGAGATATACCACTAATTCAGGTTGGCATGTGGATCCAACACCACTGTGCCCTGGGTGCTCTCCAGATCCCCGTTGATGTTCATTTGTGCTGAGCCTTGACCATATGTCAGGGTAATATAGTTGGCCCTCTTGTACTTCGTGCCTCCCATATTGCGGCTTCACATCTTAGTGGTGCGATTTTTCAGCGATTAAGGAGGCCCGTTTCGCAACTGCACATGAGTGACCTGACACGCATGAATATTCAAATTAGACAATCATGCCATGCTGTCTTCCCCCACTCCCCTCAGGGTTGCTCCGGGCCACCGGGACAGCAGCACGGGCAGTGCCCCTGGCCGAGCAGAAGAGGGTTTTTTCCCGGCGTGGGGTGGCTGCAGGCACTGGGAAGCACTGACACAAACACCAATACACAGCAAGGCAGTGCCAAAACAGTCAGGGGAGCCGTGCAAGGGTGCGGGGCAAATGTGCATATCAATAAGCTGCCAATCAAAGCAGAAGTAGGGCTTCGCGGGACCTGAATAAGACTGCGGTCCCATGGTATAAGAGACCAGACTGTATTGAGGCATGTACTCTTTTCCTCTTCTCCTGCTCCTCTGCATTCCAGTTTCTGTGGTCTTCAACATACCTCCTTGTCTGGGAGCTTGTGTGATGCAGGATTTGGACATTAGATGTAGGCTGCTGTTAAAGAGGGAGGGCACATGGGCAACCTCAAGATGAGGACTTCTGTCACCGCTAAGTTTTAGTTTACTGTCTGTCTGTTAGTCCTAAGGATTAAAACTCTAACCAATCTGAAACCACTGTGTGCCAAAGTGATACAAAGATTGGTACCTAGTCTGTTCTACTCATCAGTGAAGACATGGTCACAAGTTTGCAAGCAGGCAGGAGGAGAGGAGCTCAGAGAGATAGAAGTTATGGAGATCACAGGATCCAGGATCCAGCTAGCCACAGGTGAGGACACACCACGATTGTCTTGGAAGTAGGTGCAACAAGATTTTGAGAGATCTGGGAAAGGTATATACTCACAATGTAGGAATTACAGCATTGAGGAAGTAGAAGGGGAGAGATCAGGAACATGCTACTGGGTTCATGGTTTGAGAAAAATAAGAAGGGCAAGGGGAAAAGAGAAAGTTAAAGACCCTTAACTGCAGGAACATTTGAAGTAAAAGAACTTGAAACTTTGAGGAACAAGTTAAACTACTTTCCTGTAGCAATGAATATATATTAGAAGAGAGGTTTTTAAATTTTGTTTTAATCTTGGGTTTATCTCTTAGTTTAATCAATAGCTTTCCAATATTTTTGTGAATTTTCCAGTTTACTTGCAATGTGACTGAAGAGAATGAGGTTTCTGCACCTGAAATAGTAGAATTCAATGGTTTTAATTGTATAGTTCTAAGTTCATAAAACATTTGTGTCTTTTGGCTGATGAAATCAAAAGAAAAAAATTAAATAGGAAGGTGAACTTTAACATATATTTAGAGAAAGGTGTTATTTGAACAAATCCTTAAATCCAGAAGGGTTTGAATGAAATCATGACCCATTGATCTCATCAGTCTTTAAAGATTTTGGTGGGCTAATGTTTCATTTTGGTATTCATAACCAAAACCAAACTCCTAAATATTTGGAGACAAATGCATAACAATTCACTAGAATCAAAGCACCTGACCAGTAGTTATGTTTTAAGTAGGAGATTCACTAGATGCCTCTTTCCTTCCAGACTAAAATTTTCTTTAGGTCTATGAGTTCATCTACGTATTTCAGTCTTCTCCTTTAAATATAAAAGACTGAACAAGTCCAGTAGTGGCAACAAATGTGAAAGATGTGAAAGAGAACTGACAGCTGATCATGTAAAACAAAACCATTATTTTTTGTCTATCTCTGTCTTGGCTTTTGGAAATGGGGAAGGATAACTGCCTTGTATATCATTAAAAAGTCCCTATATGAAGAAAATGTGTTCAAAATCAAAATCTATTATATTGTGCATTGTATTAAGATAATTAGACGGTATTTTGGAGGATAGATTTTTCATATAAAAGGCTGGTCTGGGACACATTCATACGTAATTTCAAAGAGACAATTAGTAGCAACAGAATAAACTAGCTCCTAAGCCAATAATCGTTAAAAATTCCAATAGATATTTTTTGATATTATAGCCTGTGCACATACTTTATATTACATTAGGGCACAGGAGGGTACAAACATCTCTGGATTTCTCTTTTATCTATATACTTTTCTGTACCTCTGTACATTATCTATATTCATATATGTATATTTTAGTTCTCACTGCTACTAAAGAAGGTCTTGCAATTCACTTTAAAGGTACCTGAGTTTAACTGTATCAGGATAAGAACATATGTTATAAAAGATCAGGAAAACAACTAGTTCAAATAAAGCATTAAATAGTTCACAGAAAGTCAGAACAAATATAAAGATTTCTGGTTTAGCTCCACCACCCCTGTGGAACTGTGAGCAGTGCAGGTCGGGTGACACTGCTCCATTTGCAGTGTCTACCACATGGGGCAAATGGTGCTGCTCCACCTGCAACCAGGGATAGCTCCCTCCCTCCTGCAGGCAAGTGTGAGGCACTGTGCCAAGCCACGCACCACTGCTGGGGCCAAGCTCAAGCCAGTGCCATCCCTGAGAGTGGTGCCAGGATACAGCGGTGGTGTGCAGTGCCAGTACAATCAAGCTGGGGCTGGTGCTGGTGCTGACGCTCTGAGCAGCACTGGGACCCAGCTGCATGGTGGCCAGTCCCAGTGAGCCAGCCCCAGCGAGCTGGCCCCCCAGCAGAGTGCAGGAACCTGGTTGGATGTGCTCAAAGGGTTAGATAGGGTTACGGTTAGGCCTGAGTTCCAGTTCAGTTTTCCCCCAGAAAATGTTTGTGCCTATGTTCTACTTTCCTTAGTTTGGCTGTGTTGTGTCACAGCACCTCCAAATTTGGCTTTTGTGGTCCCTCCGATAAGGCATTCCAGCTGTAGCTCAACAGGTCTCATAGCAACCACATGTGTAGCCATGTTCGCAGATGCAAGGGCTACAGCAGCCTTCACCATCCATGCCTAAGCAGCGTTATTTGCCCCCTGGCTTTGCTGGAAGCTCTGACCTTCCTTTCTCTGTAACAGCACTCACTTTCTCCTGAAATACACATGGGCCTATCAATTTTATCTCTTTGCACAGCAAGGCTGGTGGAATGGCAGAACCAACTCAAACTGGCAGGGTGGGAATATCACCCACAGAAGGGGGAAAGAAGCACAGGGCCAACCCCCCAGGATGGCAGCAGGAGGGGCAGGATCGTGGCTTTAAGAATGGAAGCCGTGTCTCTGGCCACAACGGTGGAGGCTTGTTCCCCTCCAGTCTCTGGCAGCAAAGGTCTCTCTAGCCAGATTTCTTGCTGAAGTGGCAGCGGAGGCATTTGAGGCAGTGCCTCACACAGGCACCAAAGAAGTCATGGCACTGCTCTTTGTGATCCTAGCAGTGGTCTCAGGGGCTTTAGGGGTCCGTCCACTCTGCCTTTGCTGGGATGAAGGCCAGTGGCTGCCCGCTCCAGCTCTGGCCAGTGCTCCAGCCAGCACTCCAGCCAGAAGGGCCACCCCAGCACAGCGCTCTCCCTCTCTGATTGGTGGGTAGCCATGCTGGGGCAAGCGCGTGGGCTGGGGTTGCCATGGCAGTGGGGAACACTGCGTGGCCGAGTATGGAGGGATCCAGCCATGTCCGTGTCCTGGCTCCACCCAGGAGTAGAGCCAGGGTACCAGTGTGGCCATCACACATCAGACTATAGGTTGGCCTAGATGAACTTTGAGGTCCTTTCCAGCCTTATCTATACTGTGAATACTGTGACACTGTGCTCGCAGCCAGCTCTGTCCCTGTCCCCACAAGTGGACAGGTCCGTGTCCCCATGGGCTGTGGGTGACGGGAGAGGGACTATTTTTCCCTGTAAAAGGACATGGAGGAGCCGGGGCTGCACTGGGACCGGGGTGGCCCCAGGATTGGGGTGGCCCTGGGAGTGGGGCAGCCCCAGGGCTGCACTGGGAATGGCCCCCCAGCACTCAGGGGCTGTGGGGCACAAGGCAATGGGTGGGTCTTATTTGCATATTCATGAGCTGTATATCTTCGTGGCTCACTCTGCACATGCTCAGACATGAATCATTTCAGGAAAAAACCCTGCAATTAATTGCACCCACAAAGACCAACACTGTGAAGAGGCAGGGGTTCACTGTATTATACTCATCATACAAATAAAAAATGCATCACTTCTGGGAGAAGAAATAACAAAGGGCACTGTACTTGTGCCATTAACCCAAGTGACTCTCTCTTTGCATTATCTTCTCTATATGCTAACAGAAAGACATTTTTTCAAGTTTTTGCATGCGTACGTGCCATCATCAGTCCTACTTTCCTCTAAAAGTCAAATGTTCTACTTGTTACATCATAGGTGGGTGCTCTGGGAATCATTATGACACTATGAAATAATTCAGGGTAAAAGACAGTTAAATTCTTAAGAACCAAGTATCCTCCAATGCAATAGTAATATTGTCAGGTCCCTAAGGATAAAAAATGATAGAAGAAAACCCAAAAGATACATGACACCCAGAAAAAGTGTTTTTTAACTGCAACATTTTTCAAAGTTTTCCAGAAGATATCAATCGCTTTTTAAGCAAATTGTTTTGTACAGAACTCCAATGGGAGAATTAAAAAAATCCCCTCTTCAGCCTACAATTAGATTAATCATGTAACTGAGGGCTTGAATCTGTGCAGATTTTTATTCAACAAGAATACCAGTCCTCATCAGTTTTCTGCAAGAAAAAAGCTCTGTAATTGTGATTTGTGCACAAACACCTATCATGTAGTTGCTTCTTACTGCCAAATTCTCTCTTTCCTGGAGAGTAATATTTTAGCTCCTATTTTTGAAAAAAAAGAAATATCTCTTAATAATAAGAAAACTAAGAAAGGGTAGAAAAAGTGTTTACTGTGAAAGGTATATAGGAAAATGAAGTCAGTCAGATTATCTGGACATTCCTCTGACATATTGATAAGTTTGTATAAGAAAGTTATAACTCTGAGGTAGCTTCAGCTACATGAAAGTGATCATGGTGCTTTTGTATCTAACATACGGTTGTGTTGTCATGATGATTTTTACCTGGTTTATATATATATAGGTCATCTACAGACTTCCTCTTAGAGGAACCAAATTAGTTCTTTGGAGGTATCAAAAGCAAAACAGATAGTACTTGAAATAAATGAAAATGAAGCAACAACTTCCCCTTCTTTATACCTATTGGGAATTTGAGGCTCCCACACACATAGAAGTCAGAATTGGATCCATATCAGCTGAAGATATGTTGAGGTGGTGATTGCAGGTCTGGCTGCTCCTAACTCTAGCCATATCCTTTTCTCTGTCTCCCAGACAGAATAATAAACATCAACCACGAACAGGGTAAGATAAATCAATCTGGTACATACCACCTAGTTTTTCTGTGAGAACAGAGGCTTATTTCTGAAATTATTATGCTATAAAAATGCTATATAACCCGAGGAGAAGGTTTCATTGATAGTGCTTAGTATTATCAGTATTATCAACTCAAGATTCTTCAGTTGCAGAAGTTACACAGTTAATCTCTTTCAAATTACGTGCACTACATGAGGAATAACTTGTTCTCAAAAATGCACTGAGTTGCTTTGAATCTGCGGGGTAGATGTCTTCCTCATTTTTTACCAGTCAATTCTTTGATAACCACTGAGGCAATCAGAAACTCTCTTACCTGCTTAGTGCATATTGTCATTTGTTACTTCTTCTTCACATTTAATGAATCCATATATTGATTCCTAAGCTACTGGAGATGATTGAGCTTATATGTTTTTACACCAATAAAACAGTCAGATCTGAGTTTGCCGATGGAGACAGAAACAGGTATGTCAAGCACAAAGAAGTATAAGTTTTAAGGCAGCCTTGCATTTATTCCATATTCTAACTACTGTAATATCTGAGTTAGTGAATAAATACTGTTTGCTTTTTTTATTTCCATTTACATCTCCTGTAAAATATAACCTAGCAGGCACACTCTTTAAATACTTTCTAGATAGTGTGTCAAGAAACTCAGACAGAAGATTGCTCATTCTGTGAGTGCTACCAGGCATAAATGTGGAACCAGCATGAGGGTTTTGACTGACATTACTCTGAGCAGTAGTGGAAGAAAGAGGTCTCAAAAATTACATTACTTTTTGGAATTTCTTTACCACCACTTTTCAGAATACTCATGAAATTTAGGTGAATTTGTGGAAGTACACATTATAAAGAAGTAAAGTGTAAAAAGGCATGTCTGAAGTTCTAGGCTGAGCTAATTTCATTCAAATCACACGGATCATGAACAAGTAACAGCATATGCTTCATATAAATGATATGATAGAATATGATATAATTTTCTATGTCACAAGCTTCTAACTAATTTAGCTGCATCAATATATTTCTTTAACAAAACACAAAATGAACAGTATACACAAATGTAGGAATTAATAATCTTAAATATATTAATGAATTATTCAGGTCTCTGTAAAATCAGAATGATATTTAGGTGGACTTTTGTTTTGCTTTATTTTGGTTTGGATTTTTTTTCTTTTCTTTTTTTTTTCCTTGTTCTTTCAGATGTACCATAAAACACAACAGCTTCTTGGGCAGAGGAGCATGACCCAATGGCTGGAAACTGATTATAGGAAAACACAAACATAAGTAATCTAAAACTAATTTCAAATTGAAAACCAGTAATAACTCTTGCTGCAAGAATACATTTCTCCCTTAACAATACTAAGTGATCTTAAACAATTCTCTCTGAACAAAAAAACCAATGATGCATTTTGGTTTCCCCTTATTTCCTTAACTTATTGGACAGATACCTCTGTCCTTCCTATATGGGGTTGTTCTTTAATATTTACAGTAACTGTGATCTCAGATTTTGATCCTAGATTGAACTCTCTTGGTCAAATTACAATGCCATGTGTTTCATAAATTGTGTTTGTATCTGTTAGCTTCAGCAGCTTGCCTCTCAGCAGTTGCGGAGCCATGTATTTTTAAGAATGTAATAAACACCACCCCTGGAAACTCTAGATGATGTTTCCAGTAAAAGTATTTTCAAAGCACTCTGGGCCACAACTGGATTTTACTGGAGTGAAATGTACTTTTACTCTTCTTACTAATGCTTTCCCCTCCTGGCACATAAGATACCAAGATATTTATAGTTACTCTTCACTTCTTCACTTCAAATTTTATTTCATTGTGTTAAGAAAACAAACTAAATCATCTATGTATATCTTTAGTTCTTGAGGTTTGTATAATTATAATTTCAGTCTGCAAAAGCACTGAATTTTAGATTAAAACAAAATTTACTGAAACAATACATAGGCCATCAGATATATTTTGATATATTGCACCACATTTCACCATGCTTGTGAAGATAGTCACACATTAAATCATGTAATATTAGGCTTTCTATAGCACCTTAAAAGCAAGTTATAGGGGAAAGAGAGTAGTAACCACGGATCTGCTTTGCAGAGTTCTTTTCTCTAATCAGCACGTAATCATGATGCTCTGTGGAGGTTTATCTGGCATTTTCAAAGGCATATTCATTTGTTTTCCTGTCCAGATACAGACAATATTCTATTATGGCTGTTACATTACTGGAATACTCCTCAATTTCATGGCAATATATTCCAGCATTTAATCAGATATTTGTTATGCATTATGAACACCATGGTACCATGCAGAAAGAAGCATTCTAATGAATTACTTTTCCTCTTTTGTGAATGTATTCAAATATAGTGATACCTCACTATATCTCCCTTTTGCTATCGCTGCTTCCTATCTTCGCAGGTTTTTTCCCACGAAGATGCCTCAATTCTTCACAGCGTTTCCGTGTCTGCACATGCACAGTCCCTCTGCAGTGCCAAGGGGCAGCACTGGCATTACCCCATGGGGTGGGATGGCCACGCCCTGTGGGGCGCAGTGGTGATGCCTCTCATTCACTTGGGGACAGCCCAGAGTTCACTGCCTTGTGGGTGTTGGGCACATTATACGCCGCCGCATTACAGGGGCTTCTCACTGCTTGTGCCGGTGTTGCTGGGAGCTGCTGGGAACCACTACAACCCCCTGGAACAGCCAGGATGGGGTCCCTGTGCCTAAAGCTTCACCATGTGTGCCAGGAGCAGGGTATCCACCCCTCACACTGAGAGCAGGCAGAGGCACAGTGACTATGACTCCACTGGACATAATGAGCACCGTGCCTTGGCAGACATATCCCTCACCTGTCCCTCTGCAGCCAAATGGTGCCCTAAGCAGCCATATCGGGACAGTGTTTTGGTGGCGGTGGTGCTGGTGTGTGTTTGTATGCCACCATGTCTCCCCCTAGGTGTCCTGGGGTGAGGGCGCTGCTTGTGTGTCCCGGAGGTAACTGTTTCCATAGGAACAGGTGGGGGGAGGTGGAAGGTGTGCCACCGATACCAGCCACAGCAGTGGGACGCGGGGTGGCCCCGTCGGAGCAAAATCCAGCAGAAGCCGAGTGCTGTGTAGACCCTGGGAGCCCAGCAATACATAGCTCCAGGGAAAGCATTCCCTCAGTGCCACATGCTCCTCCTCTGCAGGGGCCATGGGAGGAGCTGCCCTCTGTTTTTCCCTGCTGCCTCTCTTGGCGAAGAGGCACAGAAGATTCCGTTTGCTTGCATGTGCCATCAGAAGGTGACTGGGGGTGCCCAGCAGTCATGGCAGATAGTGTTCAGCACGCCACTGCTCATCCAAGGTGATATAGTGTTCCTTAATCCTTTACATAGCTGGGCAGCAGGCATGCAGTTTCTGGGAACACACAGAGATTGGTTCTTGGCTTTTGCTGCAGTTATCTCCACCAGGGCCAACTCTGCGTTCTTCTGCTGTGGCTGGGCCGATATTGCTGGCACAGCTTCCTCCATTGGCATCACCTCCCTCCACCTGTTCCTATGGAAACAGTTAACTCTGGGATACACACATGGACACACACATACACACAGTCAGTCCCCACTGCCACTCTGCAGGTGCTCGCCATGCCCGTGCCATCCCTGGAAAGGTGTGGGCCAGGGACAGATGCTGGAGAAGACTGCACCCTGGGACACCTGGGGGAAGAAGTAGTGGGCCACCCCGCTCCCAGCACACACAGGTGGGCGGTGGGCACAGGGAGCCATAGGGTAGGTAGAGGGATCCCAATGGCCCAGATATGGGCACTGCAGGAAATAAATACAGTGCCCTGGCTGGGCTGGTGGGTCATGGGGCCTCCTGGCTCCCCACCAGCTGCCTCACAGTGTGGGGGGAGGTGGCAAAGGGTTTGTCCGACCGCGGTAGGGGCAGTGAAAGCAGCAACATGACTGCAGGGAAGCCCATGGATTCCCTGGACGGGGAGGGGTCAGAAGAGATTCCCTTTGCTTCTCTGATGTTTCCAAGGGCACGAGGCGGTGCCAAGAATGCTCCCCAGCATTCAAGGTCTGAGGGTGATGGGCGTGGGTTATTTGCATATTCATGACCCACCTATCTTTACAGCTCAGAGGCTTCACAGCAGCTGAGAAGACTCAAACCCCCATAAGATTTGAGGTATTACTGTATTTATATTAATACTCTGCTGTAAAGGTGTCCACTGAGCTTTTGGAGTCAACCGTCATGAAAAACTGTGACTATCTGGCCATAGCAATTGACCCCATCTTTTGACTGCCCATTAATTTCTCAGCTTCAATATTCTTATTGTCTAGTTTCATCTTGGTCACTCTTTTCCTCATTCAGACTAAATCCACTGTGGAAGTCAGAAAGGAGCATTCTTGCCTTCAAATTCTCCATTAGGGCCCCTTTAGGCTTCTATCAATCACCTTTAACTACAGATAATTCAATTACACGTTACTCCAAGACACCAGGAAAAGGAATTCATGTGCAACAGTATCATCTCTGAAGGTTCAAGATATTGCCCCATATACATAACATCGAAGTTTTATGTATGCTGCTACTTTCAGGAACAGTTACGTATTACACTTAAAAAAATATAATAGTATTTGTTTTTTATATATTGTTTCTTAGTAATTGTATGTTTTTGTCAAAGCTTGATCAAACTTCCCCATATCCCAAAAGCAAGTGAAAGAACCAATAAAATTTTGAAACTAGCTAGTGTATGTTGATTAATTTATGCACTGATGATGATATCAAATATAACAGGACCATGCATCCTATTCTCTCTTCTACGTCTGTAATTTTAAAGTGTTAATCCTTGTACAACTGATCTTTTCCAAGAAGAAAACTCTCTGAACCTCTCAGCCAGGTAAAAAATAATGCCCCGTCATTTTTTCAACTAATGCTACAGATCTGTATAAAAAAGAATCTTCTCATAGTTTCTTCTGCTTCGATTATAAAACAGGAGTACTAGAAGGTTCCCACAGAGAACAGACTGAAAATTAACACTAGCTCTGGCACCACTATGTTGCTATGATCCCAGAGAAGAGGCACATAGAGATCTGGGAGGGGAATGCCTACTTTAATCTTCCTAATGCATCTTTTCTTTGATGAACGTGCTATGTTATACCCCATATACTATTTAAAACTTAGGTTATCTAATAGCCCCTTAAATGGCATTGTTATGCTGCTAAAAGGAGGATGAAGATTTCACCAGTGTCATCTAACTGGCAACTGGTGCATTAATCTCCACTGTCACTGTGCTTGCTTCAAAACAGCACCCAGTGAAGTCACTAACTTGACCTTGAAAGATTCTGAAAGAATTTTGTGTTCCTAACTGTACTGATCTCAGCAGAAGTGATGTTGAGCGTGATGTGTGATGTTTCTAAGGGTAGTCCCCTCTTTTTCAGAGCTGAGTGACCTGCAGACCAGAAATATTACAGACCTTATATTCTACAGAATTATGATGTTCCAGTTTTTCATACGTCTGACAAGAGAAGAAAAAAAGATCATACACTTTTTATATTGTCCTTGTTAGTTGATCTCAATAGGATTGTATATCTGTTTTGAATAAGTGATTTAGCTTGTGTGCCTTCTTTTAGGGTTTACACTCATATTTCTCATGATCTTTGTTTACAAATGGTTAAAAATCTCTTTATGTCAGGATAAATGAATAAAGATGAATCTTACTCTTGAATGTCAGAATAGCAAGCTATACTTATTTCTATACTATAGCTACTTGGCAAATAATCTTTCTTCCTGTTATTAGAGCTGGTTATATAAAACAGTAGCAAACAATAACTTCAAACTGAATACCATGCTATTTTTTTATTGCCAGTACTAAGTAATATAATCCATTTTTCCCCATTATGTATTTGATTTCAGCATAAGACAGAAACATTTGCACTGTAAGCCATTTACATTTTTTTTTTTTTTAATATTGTTCAGCAGTCCTTGATGGACTTGCACTCCTTTCTCTGCTGATTAATAACATCAGGTTCAACTGTACCTGTGTCATCTTGCTTTTGGTGGTCAGGAAAGACTGACAGAAAGTCTCTCCGAAAGAAGACAGTTTGCCTTCCCTACAGAGGGACTTCCTGCCTTCTCANCAGAGGGACTTCCTGCCTTCTTATATGATCCATTGGTCGCAGAGCTTAAACACAAAAATCTCTCAGGTGCACTTGAACTCTGTGTTCATACATATCCTGAATTGGTAAAGTGCTTCTCAAATGAGAAAGTTTCAGTCATTTAGAAGCCACTTCTCCTGCTAGCAACAGTATTTTTATCTTAGTAAACCCCATTTACTGATATGACCACAAGTCATGGACAAAAGTCCAGGCAGAGAAGCACAACAAAACTCTCAACTGGGATTTAGTCTTACTGGTCAATACACAATCAAAGTTTAAAGTACCATGGTACAGTATCAAATTAATGTACAGTCATGGCTCAGTAGAGGCACTATTTTTGCACCCCTCAGTTTATTCAGTCATTTGAATGATCTCAGATTATAAAAAAGAAGAGCTCTTCCTCCCTGCAGTAGCCAAAAACCTTCCACACACTCTAACTTTAGCACACATGAATCCCTTTATTATAAAGAAAAACTTCTGAGTCTTGGTCTTTCACAAGCAGAAGACATCTCAAAAAGAGATCACTCAACTTTTATAAAAGAAAAACGCATGTGTCCCCCTCCCATACAGATAATGACGTTTATTCTGCCTGAATAAATGCAAGCACTGAAGTTAAATGCCCAATCCGCCTAAACATTTTTAATAGGCAAGGGAGACAGATACTGATTTTCTTTTAGGTGAGTTGAATGATATCTACAGTGGCTCTTTGGTAGGATGGGGCAACTTTGCTTCTCATACTGCCTCAAATTAAACAGGGTGGATGCAGGTCTGATAATCTCCAGTGAGATGGACTGAATCTTCCCAAAAACTTTCAGAAGGTTACAAAGAGTTCAAGTAAAACCTTTGAAAGTAGCAAGAGCAGTTAGGGCTTTTTGCTGTTTAACTAATGAAAAGAAAGCAAAGGCCTATTTTATAAATTTCCTAGGCTTGAAAGGAAAGTACCACGGTACTAGGCTCACACCATATATTGAAAATTGCCTCTCATGCAGCAAATCAAACACTCTCCTTTTATATGCAATGCTTGCATGCTGTGATTACAGTTCCGTAGAAAATACCTGTAAATCAGAAATTCTATGACTGATGTAGCTAGACAGACTTGCACTGATGACCCCTTTTTTACATGATTTTAAATGTATTTAAATAATAGAATTATAGAATATGCTGAGTAGGAAAGTACCCATCAGGATCATTTAGTCCAACTCCTGTACATCACAACTTTTACTTGTCCCAGCAATTAACATTCACCATACATATCACCATTACCACTGCTTTGAGCAAGCAGTAGTCTGTCCAGGAACACTCATTTTTTTACAAAAGTTTGAGAACCTCCAGCAGCTCAATATGGGACCATAATGCACAAACTGGGACCTTCATAGCCTGAGTGGACTGATGAAACTGTCTTGTATTAGAGATGCCTACTGGTCTTTATAGCTTCCCTGTTTTGCTTTTTTTGATTTACTTTTAGTATAAAAGACCAAATCCATTGCTTGTATAGCTGCTCTGAAGCCAGTAAAGTTATTTCAGGTGTGAATTAGACCCATTTTATGCTTTTAAAGAACCTAAACAACAATAAATGGCACATGTCCATCACAGCTCCAATGCTGTTCAGAGGATACAGAAGAGCTACATCTTTGTCTTCTTCCTACTCCTAACGAGTAGTGTAGGTCATCTGCATCATTAACATTTGCAGCTGATGCATTTACGTAGTCTGAATACACTTCTTGGAACTGCAAAGACCTTCTCATTGTTTTCAGAACCTTGATTTTTCATAGTATCATCCAAATGTATTTAAGGATGAAACTATTAGAAACACAATTGGTGAATTAATGTCGTGAGGACTGCTGCTGGCAGCTCATCAATTTTTGATATGCCACTCAGACAAATGAAACATAAGCCACCCAGAACAAGGGGACCTTTTGACACTTCAAAGGAAACCCCTATGGGTGGTTTCCTCTTGAAGCTGCACTAAACTGGCTCAATCTCCTCAGCTGGAAGCTGCCAATGTCTCATTAACCCCTAAACAGGCCCTGCATGAGCTTTTCTTTTCAGCTATAATTATGCCATGCACTCCTGTTATGCTGTACTGAATTGCAACACTGTCACCAGCACATTATAAACATCCACCCTAATTGAAAAGCAGATTAGACTCCTGTTAATTAGTGAAAAAGCCCGCCCACTTGCATGCATTATGATTGCCTCTTAAATACTGAGAATGTTGAAATCCCTCAGAAAGACAAGGCAGACTTAATTGCAATAACCTGCAAATTAAGTTTAATTTACTTTAAATTTACCGGTTTAGCAGGCTCATTTGATGGTGTTAATGTTCTAGCAAATTAATTATCTGAATTAGTCATGCCTGGTGGAGTTTTGCAGCAGAATACATTGTAGAGTGGCCTATTAATAACAGACAAACAGGACAAGATTAATGCAAAGCTTATGCTGAAGATATGCTGAAGACTTTTTTAAAAACAAGGATCTTTCATAAATTCAGATACAATCACCCAAGTGCAAATACAGACACAGAATATAAACAAAACTTAAATTTATTACACTCTATGGCATGCCATGTAGGAGAAACAGTAAAACATTACCAGTGAAATATTTGATAGAAAGAGGCTTCTTCTGTGCACTCAAGTAGATCACTCCTCACAGCAAACCATTTCCCATTATCTGGTATCGCTCTATGAGACTTCAAATACATAAGTGCTTTCGAGGGTACTTGTACTACAGAGAGAGAGCTGATAAATAAATTAGAAATAACATCTCATGCGTTAATTCCACAGTCCACTTTGTGGCTGATGAGGCAGTAGAATTGCTTTTTTGAATTCCATTGCTAACCACTGTCTGCTACATTTTAAAAAAATGAAAAAGGAAAAAACACCCTCCCCAGAGAGTTGTAGTCTACAAGTAAGCTACAAAAGCACCATCTTTACTTGCCACTGCTCCTTATAAAAATAAAAAAGTTGACAAAAATATCTTCTAATAGCCTTTGGAATAGGTCTCAAAACAAAGATATAATTGGCCTTGTAAACAATGTCAAGGTACAATCATTCACCCTGCAGAAAGTGTTGGTTGCCACTGCATGAGAAATGAAAATAGCAGTGACAAATATACTTTTTAGCTGGTCTTGACGATGAAAGTTTAGTCTGCTTATGTGCTAAGTGTGGCCTCTTCCATTAGGGTCCACAGCCATCCCAAATGTAATGAGATATATTCAATTCAACTCTGTCTCCCTGTGGAGGACATCAAAACCTATGGGAGCACAAAAGATAATCCTTGATGAGTGTGAACTGAATGTGATTAAATATAAAATTCTGGATTATTGATTGGACTGTGTATGTTAAAGCCATGATTCTCTGAGAGTAACTGCTGGTGTGCAGCTCCCAGTGAATAAGCCCAAATTTACATTATTCTTGCATATACTGTAATGACTGGAAAATAAAAATGTCACCCCTTAAAAAGAAAGACTAAACAACGCATTTCCTAAAAACAGATTATTTCATTAAAGAAGAAAAGGTTTGGTAAGAGAAAAAAATATACATAGCTGCTTTATGAGACATTTTAATTTTTGAGGGAAAAACCCCTAAAATAAAAGATTGGTTTCAATATAATTTTTGTATTGTACTGATATATCATGTAGACCCTTTGTGCTTTCCTTATTTCTTACTCTCTCTCAGATAAAATTACAGTTTGAAGCACTAAATGAAACTGGCATGAAGGCAGGCATTATTAAAACTGGGCTGAAAAACAAAACAGGGGAAAAAAAGGAAAGTAATTCTGCTTTAAAAAGCTTGTACAGGAAGGCTTGAGATTACTTTAGTAAGAACCTATAGGGAATAGGAACTACACAATGAAGGAAATGGATTCCTGTGACACATAAACAAAAGGCAAATGACTAATATATTTACATATAACATGTGGTGTATTCATTGCACACCATGGTGACAGAATTGTTTATTTCATTTATAATTTATACAGCGAAACCTTATTATATGTGTAACTAATTTGCCTGATGATAATATGCAGTAGGAGATTAGGTTTCCATTATATTCTGTCATTAAGGACAAAAAGAAAAGATTTTCATTTGTGTTTTTTTTCTTGGTTCCTATCCCACAGCATACATCCTATACATCAAGACATTTCTCTTAAATCATTATAATGCTGAGCTAAGCACAAAGTAGCAAAGAACTTGTGAAAAAAAGACCCTACAAAAAAACCCACCCCCCAAATCCACTTTAAATACTATTTCCTTCTGGAATTTCTTATGATATCAATAATGACAATATACAAAGAACCTCTCACAGGTGATGTGCATGTACCAAAAAAAGAAACGTCAGAATAAATATAGGCTCCAGAAAATCTTTTCTCTGAGAGAAAGCAAAAAATAATCAAACATTTTACCAGAAGCAGCATTAGAATATGTGACTAGACAGTTCATCTCAGACTACAGGGAGCGGGTGGGTGGGTAGACAGTGATGAGGGAATTATCTTGATGTATTTTCCACTGTGGCACACAGACAGTGCAATTCTCTGAAAGGAATTGCTAACACCAAGTCAGTAATTCCCCTCTGGTATTACAAAGTGCGTGTATTACAACATGGGGTGGGGGGAGGAGAAAAATCTGCAAAGTGCTACACATGTTGCCAACACTGAAGCACATATGACTTTGAATTAATTCAAGTATGCTTATCAAAATATAAATGCTGTGTCAGAAGCACACCTACATATGCTGAATTTTTATCTTTGTTACCTTTCAGAGAGCAAAACTCAGCTCTAACAGATTTATTAGGCTGTGTAGTTGCTTAACCCTTTGGAAGTCTACTTCATTTTGCATAGTGAAATCAGTCTACTGCAGAAAAGGAGAGCTGAAGAGAAAAGTTATTTTAAACAATGAGATATATTTATGTTTAGCTCAGAGCTCTCAAGCATCTTTCGAAACAGTAGGTCCATTCTAAAAATCTGTGCAAAGATTTGATAGTTTCAAAAGAGTGTGCTAATACAAGAACTTTGAGTGGTAGCAATCAGTGTTGCAGGTGTACATAAAACACTGAAACTTTTAACAACCTAAATTAGCATACTGCACAAATATCTCCTCAGAGACACCCCCCAGTCATCAGAACCGTAGTTTATTGACCATGAATGCTGACAAGTCTGAAAGTTCAGGAAGCAGGCTGATGACACCAGAAAGAGAGGACATGGCCTTAAGCTATGCCAGGGGAGGTTTAGACTGAATATTAGGAAGAGGTTTTTCACAGAGAGAGTGATCTCTCAGTGGAACGGTCTGCCCAGGGAGATGGTGGAGTCGCCATCCCTGGAGGTGTTTAAGAGAAGACTCGATGAGGAGCTCAGTGACATGGTCTAGTTGGTCTAGTTGGTGGGGAGTTGGACTAGATGATCCTGAGAGTCTCTTCCAACTCAGAATAAGCTGTGAACCAATGAACCTGTGAAGTGCACCTCAATAAGGAGACAGTGAACAGGTAATGGACACTGCCTGCTTTTGGGTCTGGAATGAGTAGGATCAGCATGCAAAAATACAGTCGGGACCAGACAGCTGGGCAGCAGTTTTGCAGAGAAAGGCTGTAAAAAGCTGTTCTGGTGGACACATGGTTGACCATGAACCAGCAATGCATGCTTGCAGGAAAGACAGGCATTAGCCTCCTAATGCTTCAGGAGCACCATTGCCAGGAGGTGCTCCTTCTCTGCTCAGCACTTATGATGTGCATCTGGAGTACTGTGTCTGGCTCTGGGCATCCCAGTACAGTGCAGGCATGGACATACTGGAGTAAGACCAGCAATGGGCCACACAGGTGACTAGGGAATTGGAGCAACTGTCATACTTAGAGAGGATGAGAGAGCTGGGACTGTTCATCCTGTTCAGCCTGGAAAAAACAAGGTTTCAGGAGGATCTGTTGCAAGGGAGAAAAGAAGATGGAGCCAGACTCTTTTCAGCAGTGCCTAGTGAAAGGAAAGAGGCCTCAAAGTGAAAACACATGAATTTCTATTTAATATTAAGGTAGATCAAACACTGGATCAAATTGCCCACTGAGATTATGGAATTGCCATTCTTCATGTGAAAAATTAAAACATATAACTGGCCAGCCTGCCCTGGTTGTCCTTCCTTGACCAGGCTGGGGGTGGACCAGGAGGCCTCCGAGGGTCCCTTCTGACATCAGTGATTCTGTAGTTTTGTGATGCTGTGATCTTCTCTGCACTGAATTGCAATAGAGAGAGGACTGTATCCCTGAATCCACACTTGTTACACAGCACTACCTCCCTTAGATTCTCACAGTGCAATAAAATGAAGAACTATCATGGAGATTTGTTGTTTGTCAAAGTAGAGCAAAGAAAGAAGACATCAAAGAAGATTCTCAGAAACAGCCAACAGGGATGTTTAAGAGTATCCAGTTATGGGAGTTTGCCCTATATCAGGTTTATTTTTCATCCTTTCATTGCCCCTGCAGTTTAACACTTACACCGTAAATCATGCAAAACAAGATATTCCCAGGTAAAATTCCATCACAGCATGTGTTCTTCAGAATATCTGGAGAAATTAAACTTTTACACAAGCCAAAGTAAAGTGTTGAATACGTTTCCTTAAATTAAATTCTGTTAATCTATTAATCTAATTTTAGTGTATCAGTTTCCATTGAAACTAAGCAGATAGAGGTTGAAGACATGAATGAAACTGGTTTTGTCCTAGATTTTCTAACCAAAGCTTAGTCCCCAATAAGGCAGCACTCTCTCCTACCACTTTCTAAAGGACCAGTGTTATTAGCTTAATCACAGAAGTATGCTAAAGTGGAAAGCTGTTTCCAATGGCTTGAGCCTGGATTATAAATCTGAACATATAAAAAGTGAATACAAACATACTTGAAAAACTGTACACACATGCCCTATATAGGAGCTTGCATTGTCTATTGCAAGAGAGCGGCAGTGAATATTCAAGAGGGATAGGGGAGCCTTAGCAGAATTTTGGCGATTATTTTTCTTCCATACATAGATTAAAAATTCTTGGGCATTCAAATTCTAGTCTCCAACTGCAGCTGAATAAATTCCTAGTCATGTTAAGGCTGTTTCAACACTGTGCAGCTCTATTGGGTCTGTCTGAGCCCATAGCAGTCCCTACAATGCTGTGCTTTAGAAGGGTGTTGATAACACACAAGTGTTATGACTACAGCTGGGCACACATCAGCACTAATGCCCCTTCCCCCCAACTGAGGACAAGATTCTGGAATTCAGGCCAGCTGATCCAGACTGACCAAAGGGATATTCCATACCATATGACGTCAGCTCAGATATAAAAGCTGAGGAAGGGAGCAAGGACAGGGGAGGGCATTCATTGTTCTTGATGGCTGCCTTGTAAACATGCATAGGAGCCCTACTTCTCCGGATATAGACTCCTATGCTGATGGAAAGTAAAGATTAGTTCNCTGCAGCAGGGAGAAATGCTGTTCAGCTGGGTCAATATGGCCAGCACTGCCTCTCCCGGGACCAGTGGATGTTAAAGGGAAAGAAACTCCAACACCCCCCTCCATGAGGGGCCCCAGGTGTTGTAGTGTTGCAAAGTTAAGGTTTTCAAGGT
Source organism: Pitta sordida (assembly GCA_013390025.1). Taxonomy (NCBI): domain Eukaryota; kingdom Metazoa; phylum Chordata; class Aves; order Passeriformes; family Pittidae; genus Pitta; species Pitta sordida. Next base: position 66,375 of record WEKX01025739.1, on the reverse strand, counting down.
TCCAAGAGCACCAACCAAAGTCTGGGGACACCCCTTTCCCGCTGTGACCCAGAGCTTCCCCCTGCAGAGGCAGTACAGACATGAGTGGTGGCAGCAGCCTGGTGGCAGCTGTGAAACCGCCAGCTTGGCTGAAGAGAAGCCCAGGGATTCTCCAGGGGGTCTCCCCGGGAAGAGAGGGCTAAGAAACACTTCCCTTTCCTCCCCTGTGCTGTGACAGCCTGTGGGGAGGAGTGGAAAATGCTCCCCAGCACTCCTGATTGGCTGGGTGTGGAGCAATGGGTGTGGCCTGTATGCATATTAATGACCCACATGTGTTTGTGAATTTGACAGTTTGTGAGACGTTGGTGAGACTTGTTCTTTGTGAAAGGGTATTACTGTATTTGGGACTGAGCAATGGGGATCTAGCCAGGGTAAAACTTGTTACAGCAGCATATGCAATTGATCAACAATTCTAACACCTAGTGAGGGTAATCATCAGCTGGAACACAGGTTATACAGGACTGATACTTCTATAGATATTTATAGGGGCTCAAGAAGACCTAAATTTTTGCAAAAAGCATAGACATGTTTCTTGTGTGAGACAAATTGAACCAAAGCAGTATAAAGAAATGAAGAACTTAAGGACATCACATCAGATCTTTTTTAGTGTTCTAAGTTAGCACCCTAGGTTTCCTACTTGTGCAATAGAATAGAAACTGGGTTCTTCCAAAAGATCCATCAGAGCACCTAATTACGACTATATAGGTCAAACATACCTCAAGCTAAACACCTGAAGGCAACATTGACATGCCATCTGCTATCTTAAATGGCACTATAAAATCTTCTCTGAGAAGCACCATAAATCTGTGCATGTAGTCAGTGAAATTAGACTATTTTATCCATTGTCACCCTGTCTTTGTACTGTGTCAGAAGATGAGGAAACAACAAGTTTTGACAAAATTCCTTTTCTGACATTTTAAATAAACTGAATGGATAATATTTTTGGTGCCATATTAGCAGATGACTGGGTCTTCCCTTCTTGCATTCAAGTGCATAAGAAAGCATTAGCAGTGTCAATGTTTGTGTGATTGTGAGGGTCTTCTCCTCATTTTTATTCAATTACTCTAGACACCAGAGAAATGGACACAAAAGTCCTGTCAAGACTGCAGTCCAGTCCGGAGTTACTGTATTTTATTTTGTCTGATTCAGACTAATAGCCACTTCATCTAAAAAGGGAATGGAGTCCAAAACATGACATATACAGTGAATCCCTGCTGCATTGCGACCTCTCCATTATGACCCCGCCCATTTGCGAGGAAAATTTCTCACAATGTTGCTTCAGCTGTCTGCGAGGTTCCCGGGCTGATGCATGTGCAGTGCCTCTGCTCTGCCGAGGGGCAGCACCCCTGTGCCTGTGGGGCAGAACTCATCCCACCCTGCGGGGAAGGGGCTCGCAATGGCGGCACCGTGCCCCCGTCCCTGACCCGGGAAACTGCCCCACGAAAGTGAGGCAAGCAAGTGAGGTCGGGCAAGTGCTGTGTGCTTGAAGGGGGCAGCAGTCACTGCATCAGGAG
>WEKX01025739.1:53360-64468 GCA_013390025.1 Pitta sordida | reverse complement strand
AAGTGGCGCACAGTTTGGGCTGTGGGAGCACAGTCACAGCAGCCCAGAGAAGCCCACAGATTCTTGGGAGGGGTGTCTCCTGAGTCAGAAGGGGCTCAGAAACGGTTCCCTTTGTTCCCCTGTGCTGAGGGAGCCCAAGGGGAGAAGCAGAAAAGTGTCCGCAGCACTCCGGAGCGCCAGGGGCTGGAGAAATGGGTGTGGCCTGCATGCATACCGATGACCTGCACTTCTTTGCGAGTTTGGCCTTTTTACGAGGTCTGTGGCCTGACACGTCTCTCGCAAATGATGGGGTATAACCGTAATTGGAAACAAACAAACAAAACAACAGAAAGAACATGAGGAACAATAGTACACTCCTTGAATTAAATCCACATGTGGACAGACTCTTTCCATGTGAATTTATGAGCCTAAGTGATAAGTTTGATCTAAGTGGCCTTAGGCACTCAGTGTCAGAAATGAGGGAAATGTGGAAAATACACATTCCATTTCAGAGAGTATTTTGACACAAGTTGATTTAATCTCTAGGAATGCTTAACTTTATCCATGGATTTTTTACATACCTTGGTCAACTCAGGTAGGCACACAAAGTTGTCTGGAGTTAATATAAAGTTTGATTGTATTTTTTGCATACTAGAAAAATGCAACAGTAGTTAATAATCCTACCACATGACGTTCTTAGTTATAATTTAAAAAAAGTAACAACAAGTTTTTTCACGTGACAGAATCTTCTGAACACAAAAGTCTATCTGGTTGTCTGATACACAGATAGAAAAAGATCCCATGCTGTTTGGTTTTTTTAAACATCTGACTTTGAAGATAAACTCTATAAATAAAGATGGTTCTAGGAAGGTAGCCTTTTGACTAGTTGTCTGGTCAACTGTTCTGGGTTTGCTGTGGCCATTTTTTTCTGGCAGCAGGGGGTCTATGGAGGAGGCTTTTCTTCAAGAAGTTGCTGGAAGCCTCCCTCACAGCTGACAGAGGTAATGCTAGCGAGCTCCTGGCTGGGCCCGCTGCCGGCCAAGGCCAGGCCAATCAGGAGAGACAGAGATGCCTCTGTGATAACATATTTAAGAATGGGGAAAAAAGTAACAGCAAGAAGAAGATGGCTGCTGGAGAAGAGCCGTGAGAAGTTGTAACAGCAATTAAGGCACCAAGACCTGGGCCGAAGGAGGGGGAGGAGGTGTTCCAGGCATCTCCCTGCAGCCCGTGGAAAGGGCCATGGTGAAGAAGGCTGTTCCCCTGCAGCCCATGGAATGGAGAGAACACAGGGATGCACGGATCCACCTGTAGCCCGCGGAAAGAGGAGCCATGCTGGAGCAGGAGGATGCTGAAGGGAGGCTGAAGCCCGTTGGAGCCCATATTGGAGCAGAGACCTAGGAGAGACATGNNTCCTAGGAAAGATGTTGTAGCCCGTGGAGGAGGAGTCTACACTGTGTGGCAGAACTGTACCTGGTAGTATCTCTGTGCTGTGGAATGGGACCCACGCTGAAGCAGTGCAGCCAGTGCTCAAAGAACTTCACTCTGTGGAGTGACCCCTGGGCAGCAAAATATGGAGGATCTGTTGCCCCTGGGATGGGAGTCATGCTGGGGAGGGTCATGAAAGACTTTCTCCCGTGGGAGGGACCCCATGGAATGCAGTGAAAATGGCTTCCTCCCCTGAGCAGCAGCAGAGAAACACCAACTGCCTGGTTTTCCCCTACCCCTGTTCCCCCCTGCTTCCTGGAGAAAAAAAGGAGAATGTGGAATCTGTTGTAAGAGACGGAGAGATGGGGAAGAACATTGCCTTTAAGATGATACTTCTCATGTTAAGCTCTGATCTTGTTAGAAATAAAGTCTTTATGTATCCCACCTGGAGCTTGTTTTGCCTGTGACAGTAAAAGAGTTCTAATAGCCCTCATTCCTGTTGTAGCAAAAACCCTTCAGTTTTTTTTCTTTTCCTCTCTCTTCCCCTGTTTGTATGGGGCGAGGGGGAATGAAGTGAGAGAGTAGCTGTGGGTGAATCTCTGGTATCCAGCCAGGGTCAAACCACAACATCAACAATCAGAGAATAGTGAACCTACTTAGCCCCAAACCTGACCTTCAAACTTAGTACCTTTTCTTTTGGTCTTTCTCCAGTTGTCAGTGTCTCCCGTACTATGAAGTACTTCAGTATCCAGACNGCAGCTTGTATACTACTGCCCCCAGCATTCTGTTATCTGAGGGATATTCTGTTTGTGTGGGTGGGTTTGGGGGGTGATTGTGGTATTTTCCCTGCTTGTTTGCTAAGCTCTGATCTTGTTAGAAATAAAGTCTTTACGTTTCCCACCTGGAGCTTGTTTTGCCTGTGACAGTAAAAGAGTTCTAATAGCCCTCATTCCTGTTGTAGCAAAAACCCTTCAGTGTTTTTCTTTTCCTCTCTCTTCCCCTGTTTGTATGGGGCGAGGGGGAATGAAGTGAGAGAGTAGCTGTGGGTGAATCTCTGGTATCCAGCCAGGGTCAAACCACAACATCAACAATCAGAGAATAGTGAACCTACTTAGCCCCAAACCTGACCTTCAAACTTAGTACCTTTTCTTTTGGTCTTTCTCCAGTTGTCAGTGTCTCCCGTACTATGAAGTACTTCAGTATCCAGACTGAACTGTGTGTCTGGGGACCCAGTGGGATTTAGCTGTCACTATTCAACTGTCTCTTTGCAGATCCTGGAGTGCTACTCAATTAATGTGGGAAAAACTCGTGCCCTCTAGTCCTTGTAGTAGCAAAAGAGTGCTTTATACTATGTACTGGTCCAAGTATTGCAATGGTTCAGAAGTTAATTCTATATGTGAGGTACATAAACTGTGCTTGTTATGAAGATGTTGAGCTCTAAGTGTCAGTCTCTGAAGAATGAGATTTAGAAACATGAACAACTCCAGCTTTCTAGAGTTGGTTTTGAGTAGGTACATCCCAAATAACTGATAACCATTATATGCTTGTTTTAACTGCTTACCTGCCTCCTTCCTCCTCCCCCTGTAAATGCCAGAGCTGTATGAGTAGAAACTTCAACATCAATGCTGTTGTCGTATCATACCAATGAGGTGACATGAGAGGAGCAGGGTATTTTTTGAGCTCCTTGGCTGCGGTGGATCAGTATAGTTCAGGACACCTCAAGTCTGTGGCCATGCAAAAACTGTCAGATTTAGTGAAGCATCCATCCAAAGGAAAAGAACCTAAAATACAAAATATTTGGCACTCAGAAGACATATGTAATTTGTAGGGTCTATGTGGCAAAGGTAGGCCACCACAGAGCACAGCTGACCCACTCAGCCAGGATAAGGGCACCTCAGGGAAAATCTATTTTTTAAAAAGAGAAAAAAATGCCACACAGACAAAGAGAGAAATCAGTGAGAAACAGCAGTGTTAACACCTGGGCTTTTTTCTCAGAGAAGAAGGATGGGAATAATGCACTCCAGGTGTCACAGGAAATATTTTTCTGCAGCCCACGTGAGAGATAACACCAGAATAGCTATTTCATTCCTAGAGCAGTGAGGGACTCCATGTCAAAGCAGATGGATACTTCTTGAAGGAACCGGGACTTGTGAAGTGCCCACACAGTGAATCAGGTTTATCCTAAAGCAATGAAGTCCATGGAGAGTCCATGCTGGAGCAGGTCTTGAAGGACTATAGCCCATGGAGAGGATCCTTGTTGGAAGTACAGGAAAAGTATAAGGAGGAAGGAGCAGCAGAGAGGAGTCGTTAAGACCTGATAGCAGTCCCTATATCCCATCCCTCAGCACCACTTGGAGAGGACCTGGGAACAAAGGAGTGACATTGCGCTTGAGAAAAAAGGAAGCGGGAGAGTGGTGGTGTACTAATTTTTGGCTTTGCTCTTTACTATTCAGATTTATTTTAAATGGTTATAAATTAACTTTCTCCAAGTTAAGTCTGTTTTGCCCATGATGGTAATTGGTAACTGCTCTGCCTGCATTTATCTCAACCCAGAAGCTTTTGCATCCTGTTTTCTCCCTTTGTCTTGTTGGGGTGGGGTACTGGGTAAACAGCTGGGTGGGAATTTGAACTTTATGTAAGGTTAACTCACCGTGCTATTCTGTGTTACATGGTCTCTACAACTCCTTAATTTGAAGTTTTACATTGAAATAATACTGAAGTATTTCCATTCATTTATTTATCTATTTCTGATGGACAGTGAATTTGTTGAAAAACTCTATTTGGGAAGAATTTGAAGTATTCAAAAATCTGGGTCAAGTTCATGATTTCAGGAGACTAAAAAGGATTAGATGTTGATAATGTTAAAAAAAATATTTTGACACTTTGAAAACAAATACTTAATCTTTTGGTTTTGAAATTTTTCATTTTACTTAAAAATTGACCTTAAGTTTTAAACAAACAAGGAAATGTTTATATCCTCACTAATACAGTTGGATATCTTAAAATATTCCTTTGTATATGCTGACCAAACCTTTGTTAGTTTTATCCAAATTAATTTGTGATTTTTTTTTCAATCTACAGCTGGAAAATTAAATATTGTTTGTATCTAATGAATTATGGTTTGGTTCGGGTTTGTTTTGTTTTTTTCCAACTCCCCCATCAATACAGATATCAACCCAAAGTAATTTTCATCCACTTGGTTTTGAGACAGTTCTCAAGGATAGCACTGGTTGTAGATTCTTGCCATTATCCCATAGATGTTAATCTTAGCTCCCTGTACATCTAATTTTTTTAAACTTTTTTGAGAAATAACTCACAAACTTTCCACTTCAAATTTCCAGTTCTTGTTAATGGTAATTTATCTCTGCTGGCACAATAGTCTTTGAATGGTAACTACAACCAGGTAATGGGAAAAATATTTCCAATAAATCTGATATTATGTCTTTTATTGCTATTTTCCTGAAACTCTTTAAAAATCCTGCTGTACTATATTCATGTGACAACATGAGAAGTCGGTTTACATTTCAAAAGAAAAAAAAATCAAGTTTCAGCAGCCATACTCCATAGTGTTGGATAAACACATGACCCTCTCCTCTGTTCAGGTAAGGTTTCTCCATTTCACTACAAGCTATGTACTGTAGTTGCATGTGAGTGAGGTGGAAAAAAGTGTAAATTGAATTCTTCAATAGCTATTATAAAAGAAGATTTGGTACTTGGAATGGAGCATGAGGACATCAGTCTGAACCTAGCACTGTGCTCTGTGAGTGCTGAGCTTTTCTGAAAGCTTTTTCTTTAGATGTTTCTTTCTTTCCCCCTCCAAAACAGAAAATGCACAACTGATGAAAAAAGAGGCAGATAATTATGCTGGCTGCAATATACAGTGAATCCCTGGTGCATTGCAACCTCTCCATTATGACCCCGCCCATTTGCGAGGAGGATTTATTGCAGTTTTGATTCAACAATTTGCGAGTGCCTCTGCTCTGCCAAGGGGTGGTGCCCCAGTGCCTGTGGGGCGGGACTCACCCTCCCCTGCATGGAGGGGACTCACAATGGCGGCACCATGCCCTCGTCCCTGACCCGGGAAACTGCCCCACAAAAGTGAGGCAAGCGCTCAGGGGGCAGCTGTCACTGTGCCAGGAGGAGGCTTCTGTTCCCCCGCCCTCTGGGACCATACGGGCAGTGCTGCCTCTCTCGTGACCAATGGATGTTAAAGGGAAGGAAACTCTGATACCGACCCGACTCCCCACCCTGGGGAAAACCCTTCCCCGCCATGGAGGAATGGGGAGCATGTGTGGTGGCAGCAGCCCGGTTTCCGAGCCCTCTCTGACTCGGGAGACATCCCCCCCACCACCAAGAATCCGCGGACCTATCTGGGCCTCCACGACAACGCGGTCACAGCTCAAACCCCGCGTTGCTGCTCCCTCCCCCCGGCCCTGGTGCTCTTGTCTGGGCGTCCCAGTGCAGCGCGGCCACAGGGCCAGTACGCCATGCCAGGGCTGCCAGCGCAGGCTGCCAGTGCGGGGCAGCTGTGGGGCTGGGGCGCCCAGGCGTGAGCACCAGATTCTGGGGGAGGGAGCAGCAGCGCAGGATTTGGGCTGTGGGCGCGCAGTCATGGCGGCCCAGAGAAGCCCGTGGAGTCTCGCGGGGGGTCTCCCGAGTCAGAGGGGGCTCAGAAACGGTTCCCTTTGCTCCCCCATGCTCAGAGAGTGTGAGGGGACAAGCAGAAAATTGTCCGCAGCACTCCGGAGTGCCGGGGGGGGGTGGAGCAATGGGCAAGGCCTGCATGCATATTAATGATCTGCACGTCTTTGCGAGTTTGGCTTTTTGCGAGGCCCGTGGCCTGACCCATTCCTCACAAATGAGGGGGTATAACTGTATATTGGATTGCATTATGTATTGACAACTGGATAAATGGCAACTGGCTGTCCTGGGGCTTCCTGATGAGATATGGGCTCTACCTTTAGGTCACCCTTGTGATTCCCAGCAAGGTCAGGAACTAACCAAATGTGGCCTGAATCGGTGATGGAGTCCAGTTCCTTACTGCCAGACATTCAGATAATAAAAGTAACTACAGTGACTGGCACCATACTATAGCCACATCAGAAAATCCAAATTAGCTTTCCCATCAGTTACTGAAAGGCCATGGAAAGAAGTTCCTCCAAAATCTGGTCTAAAGCACATTGTGAGGAAGTTCCCAGAACAGCTTCTTGTACTGTATCTGTTCTGTGGATGCAAAAATGACTCCCCTTTCTACAGCTCTCAAACCAACATTAACTTAATTTCCATTGCAGATTTAAAACAACAAGAACAAACACCAGTTTGTGTGAACATTGAACATGAAAGGGAATAGGCAGCTAATACATCACTCCTTTCACCTGGGATTTGTTGTTCATCACAATTCAGTATGTAATAGTAAACCAACACCTCACTATCCAGAGTTTATTTTCTGTGATACTGCCTGAATATCCAAGGTTCCTTTCAGTGGACTAATCACCCCTTCTTATTAGATGTGACTGTATATTCATGATCCTATTGGGATAGATAGATAGATAGATTTTCTATAGTTTCATAATAAAAATAAGTGCTAATGAGTCTCCTTGCTCTTGATTTCTTACATGAAGAAAGAGGAAGAGTGGGCATTATTTACCCACAGGTAAAGTAAAAACTATGAAGGTAAAAGGCTTTTCCATGCAATATACTGCTCAAATGTAACAATCCCTGAGATGCTTATTTTAGTAAATGAATCAGTCACAGGGAGCCAAGAAAGGGAGCCATCTATTACTGCCATAAATGTTAAAGACCCTATTTAGAGCCTTTATCTCTGGAAGAAACAAAGCCATTTTTGCTGACATTTGTATGACATCCGTAATGATACCTCACTAAGTTGTAAGTAGATGTTACAATTGCAGTTCGCCCAATTCTTTTTTCACTGGTCATCAGGGAAATTCATCTAAAGCAACCAAAAAACCATAGATATGTTTGCATCATATTAATAAGAAGAGAAAGCAAGGTAGCTGCCAATTGGCAGCAGAGTATGTTTTGGTGGTTTGATAAGGATACTAAAGAGTTTATGATGTGACAGATGTTTCACTACACTATTGTGAAATGAATAGATTATGAGAAGTAATTAGATGTACATTGGAATCAATGCTGTTATCATCGAGGCCTTCGGGCGATGCAATAGATGAGAGTCATGGCAGCAGGTGGTCCAATGGCTCGGAGACAGGAAGACACACCGCAGGAGACTGAGTGACAGGTTTCACAGATCCAGGGGGTGAGAGATCTGAGCTATTGCCTGCATTTGTAATCTTTACTCATGTATAAATAATAACAACTACACTATTGACTTCATATGCTATGTCATATCCTCTGCTATCCCCTACACACACACATGCACACACATATACAAACACACACACACACACGCATGCACACATATTCTGCAACTTTTCCTCTCAGTTAAAGCTATTCTTTTATTTTCACATGAAAAAAATCATTCACCCCTTTGATTCCAGTGCCAGCTCAAAGTTCTTTGATTAAACACTTAAATAGGAAACCTGGCAACAACTTTGAATACAGTACCGTGTAATGTGTGCCTAGTGCAGAGATATATGCACACTTTTCATGGGAGAATTAACAGAAAGTGAGGTGCCATAGGCACAGTTCTCAGTATCCTGCTCTTTTTTCAAACCTTTCCTTATTTTAGTTCTTTGTCCAGCAAGTCTCCAACTTAAGGAATCATCAGTGTCATGCCTGAATTGCCTTTGCAAAGGAATAGTAAGCTGAGTCAACAGGATAGATACGTAACATATAAAAGTCTGCTGACTCCAGGAAGACTTGGGTCCTGACTCAGAACCTCAGTTGTTACCTGTCTCTAGGGCCTCAACCTGGAATTTCTGGGCTCTTCTGCAGCAAATGCAGTGGGTAACAATGGAGACCTAAAGTAATTGTTACTAGCACTCAGCCTCTGACTCCCTGAATAGTTCATAGTAACAGGAGGTGGCTCTGGAAAGCCCTTTGGTGCTGCTGCTTGTCAGTCCCTGCCTGCAGGTGTTTGCTGTGAAACCTTTTATTTTGTTGTTGAGGAGAGTGACACTAAGATAAAAGGGAATACTGAAACATTAAAATGTATATTTCAATATCCTGAGTGTAAACATAAATACCAAGATTTTTCTTTGAGGTGTATGAATATCAATGCAAATACCTAGTCATATATGTGATGTGTATTTGGATAAATCATTTGTTCTGTACGAATATCTACCATGGACTGAGATCTGTAAATTTTAAGGCGGTGAAAGGTATGAAATCCAATGTTATGGGAAACAGTAATACCTAACCATCAACATAAAGTGATGAACTATGATGGGCCTTGTTAAAGAAGGACATAGGGCAAAACCTTCAAGTATATATATGTATAAGGCATAGCAAAAAGCATGTTAGTCTAGTATTGCAATTTATGTAAACTTAACTTACAAAACCCCAGGATGTATGATTATCTAATTAAGTGTCTTTACAGTGATAGTTATCTTTAGATGGATTGGTCTGGGGCAAACACAGAGTTTGAGACACTGTACAAATATAAGATGATACTCTGAGATCAGAAACATATGTTTTCCCAGTGTGAAATGGTATACAAACAATTATCCACTTTTGAACAAATATATCCTGTTGCTTATCTCTCCTTGAACCATATAGAGCTATGCCAAGCTATCACCACAGAAGTAAAGCTGTCAGACCTGTTGAGCCAACTTTCAGGGAAATGGCGGCTTAGTGGAAACTGTCAAGGAATGCTCTGGAAATCAGAGAGAACTTGTCCAGAGTAATGGGACTGCAAATCCAAATTCCTTTCTGAAAACCTTGGTCATTGCATGTGCATTACCTGCTAGACTAAGCTAATTTAAATGGTGAAGCCTCAAGAGACTCATGAATTGTGGTAGTGAATCTCTATCAAAAGAGGTGAAGAATCCTATTGCTTGGTTGATTGAATTTGACTGAGGTTCAATTTTCTATACTGATAACCTCCTTTTTAATTCTTTTGTTCCACTTCTTTCTAAATTATCTAAACCCTCGGGTACTCCGAAAAAAATGAGATCTTACCCAGTAATATTCATGCTTTTGTTGGCCTGTCTTCATCCCTGAGAGGGTGTTAGCGGCATCACTAACACCAGTGGTGTACTGAACTGCCTGTGTCAGCAGTGAAGCAGTTCAACTAATTCCAGAATATGAAGTTCCTTTCAGGACTTTCCAGAATATGAAGTTCCTTTCAGGACTTTGTTCAGGAAGACCTTAGTAACCATGACCAAATTTGCACTCGGTGAAATAAATTGAAAATAATAAACATATTAAAATAAATGTTTGTCTTCTTTAAATTGAACAGCAATATACAATGCACAATGGATTGTCCAGAAATGAAATGTTTTATTCTTCAAATATGAGTTCTAAAATTCATCTTGCTGGTTTACTACTACGAGACAAGCAGACAGGCAAGTGTTCCTATTTTTTGGACTTTCAAATATCTTGAATACTACCAGACATTCACTTTCTACCATCAAGGCCACCTGGAGGTAAGTCCTACTAATCAGATTTCATGGGTCAATACAATGCCCTGAGAGGAGGAAATTCTGAGTGCAGCTCTCTCACTCTTCAAGCAAGAACCAAATCACTGTGGGGAACTGTCTTAACAGTGTTGACATTTCCTACATTTTAAAAGGAACTGGCTCACAGTCACCCCAGATGTCTCTGGTGTCAATATACAACCCAAGGGAACTGTGAGGTCTAACAGCCTTTCCTAATTTTTTTCCCGTTCCACAGCCTTCATATCTTGTAGCAAGATTATACCAAACAAAACCAGTACAGGCAGTAACATCACAAAGGAAAAGTGTCCCGTGTCCACACCCATATCAGCCATTCAGGAACATCCTTCATCTCAATCTTCTTGCAACTTCTTCCTTGTCTCCCTTGTTTATTTGGCCTGTCTCCTTAAGCTCACCTTTACTTACCTCTTTTTTCCCATTTTTTTCTAGGCCTTGTGGCCCCCCACCAGGTTATATCACACTTACAATCTTATCACATTCATGCACATCTAACCCAAAAGATTTGTTAAAAAGTGAAACAGAAAGAAGAAGTTCTCAAAGAGAAACGGCTTGTGTAATAACTGTGTATCTCAGTAAGTTCAATAGCAAAAAAAGCAAACCTTATATTCATACTGTTTGCCTCTAATTAAAAATTGAGATCCCTGTTGAAAGTTATATTCTTTAGAAATGCTAGCAAGTGCTTATATACACATGTTCAGTTAGGATCTGTAAGGATATTTGATGACTGTTTCTTGATGCAGCAGGTGAGTGAGCCTACCAGGGGAGAGGCTGTGCTTGACTTATTGTTTACAAAAAAGGAAGGGTTGGTTAGTGATATTGTGGTTGGAGGAAACCTGGGATGTAGTGACCATGAGATCATAGTTTTCAATCAGCAGTGTGACAAGAAAGGGCATGAACCAAACCTCCATGATGGATTTCCAGGGGGCAGACTTTGGACTGTTTAAGAAATTAATTGGGAGGGTACCATGGGAAACAGCACTTAATGGCAGGGGGGTCCAGGAAGGCTGGACATACTTTAAGAATGAGCTCATAAAGGCACAGGAGCAGGCGGCCTCAATGTGCCGAAAATGCGTTGGAGGGGCGAAGACCGGCCTGGAGGAGCAAAGAGCT
>WEKX01025739.1:30867-52072 GCA_013390025.1 Pitta sordida | reverse complement strand
GAGGTGGTGGAGTCGCCATCCCTGGAGGTGTTTAAGAGAAGACTGGGTGAGGAGCTCAGTGACATGGTCTAATTGGTGTGGAGTTGGACTAGGTGATCCTGTGGGTCCCTTCCAACTCAGAATAACCCGTGAACCTGTGATATAAAGCAGGTGTTTTTCTTGGCAGAATGATTCATGCTTTCTGCACATCTACCTTAACTTCCAAATTATTTAGGATAGAAACCTCTCCATTACGATCCCACCCATTTGCGAGGAAAAGTTCTCGCAATTTAGATTCAGCCATCTNGCTCCCACAGCCCAAACCCCATGCCGTTTCCCGCCCCCCCACCCTGACCCCGGTAATCGTGCCTATTGCATCCTGGCCCCGCACCGGCAGCCCCCGGGATGCAACACCGGGATGTCTCTCGAGTCAGATGGGGTTCAGAAACAGTTCCCTTTGCTCCCCTGTGCTGAGGGATCCCAAGGGAAGAAGCAGAAAAGTGTTCCCAGCAATCTGGAGTGCCAGGGGGTAGGGCAATGGGCGTGGCCTGCATGCATATTAATGACTTGCACTTTTTTGTGAGTTTGGCTTTTTGCGAGGCCTGTGGCATGACCCGTTCCTCGCAAATTACGGGTTATAACTGTAATAGCTATCTTCTCACAGAAGGTCTCCCACAGTTAAGTTTCAAAGGCTCTTTCACTGTAAAATATTGAATCATCTACCATTTGCTGAACTTCCTGACAAAGCACCTGCCTATAGGAAAGCTGAGAAAGAGCTTGAGGTCAATTACGCAAGCCTTCTTACAGTTGCTGTGCAATAATAATTAATACATACTTAGCATTTGCAATTGGTTTTGCTCCAGTCTTGGCTTTCCACCATATGTGAGGCTCTTTTGTCTGCTCACAATTCTATTTTTTTCCAGAGAGTTGTTCTATATAATCATTTGTTTTCAAGGAAGATTATTTTATAGGCTTCTGTTGCCACAATGCCAACATTTCTACTTCCGAGAAGTTATGTCTTTTATAAATGTCAAGTAAGGTATTATAACTATTATGTCTCTGAGGCTCATTTTTTAAACCTTTATTTCTTAAAAAATCTCTACTCTTTCAATACATATTCTGTCTCTACACATGAAAAACTGCACACAGAGAGTCATGCTCAAACACAATTTTGTGTGCATGATATGTATGGCCAAACATAAACAAATTACTTCAATTTGTCCAACATTTTACCTGTCATCGTTGTAATGGCTAAGTCTATTTTCATTGTAGCACTGAGAGAACAGGACTTAGTGTTTGAAAAAGATTGTGGGAGACTGACACTAGCAATATAAGGGTAGTTATACTGTGATGCCATCACTGAGCACAGCCATCACAGTGTCATTTTATCTTTCAGATAAAGAGAAGTGATGGAGAAATTTCATAGAATTTCACAGAATATTCTGAGTTGGAAGGGACCCACAGGGATCATTGAGTCCAACTCTTAAATGGCACCACTGCCTCCCATTGGGGATGGGAATCGAATGCCAGTCCTCCTGCATGACAAGCAGGAACACTTACCACTATACTGAAGTGGATTTTGTATTTCCATAAAATCTGTAATACTCAAAAAATAACAAGGTTGTAAGAAGAACACTTATTTGATGTATAGGATGCAGTAACTGCTAAATAAGTATGTTCAGAATGTCTAACATGTATAGAAGCTGGTTATTTGCACATCGTTGTGATTCACCACGTCTTTTCCTGGGATAAATAACATTTTCTGATCTACATAACTCACACTTAATAAAGACAGAAGATGTTTAAACTTCAATATTTTGTGCTACTCTGAAACTTCGATTGCCAAAAGATGTATTCTGGACAGTTCACATGCCACAGCCTGAATATGCCCTCTATGCTCAGATTCCGGCAAATCTGCTTTTCTTGAAAAACTAATGTGCCCCAATCTTCTTCAAANATGTGTTTGCTATATGGAAGGATCTAATGGAGTTGGAGAATATAGTTCAGTTTGTAGGGAAAAAATATTATTGTAATCTTTAGGAAAACGTATACATTAGAAGGCAAAAGAAAGAAATAATGCTACTCCTTAAGGTTAGCACTAANTAAAAAAAAAAAAAAAGAGCAGCTGGTTATTCATATTTGGTTTGACTTGTTTGCTTTATAGTCTGACTACTAAGAAGCATCAGAAAGGCAGTGGGAATGCTCAAAAAATCATCATTGCCTAACAACTATGATACTTAATGCATCTATATCCAAATGCTTGTTGACTTACCGGGGCAAGGACCACACCTCACTAACTTTAATTAGGAGCTTGTCCAAAGAAAAAAACAGATAGATATTTTAAGGGATTTATGAATTCAACAAATATGAAACCCCCAAACAAATGGGTTGACAGTATTTAATTTTATGAAAGAGCAAGAACATTGCTGATTCACTTGATTTACTTTGGTGGTAGGTTTTTTTTTTTTTTGCTTTCTGCTTTCTACTTTTGATGACCTATATATAAAGAGCTGCTTCTTCTTCTCAGATACAAAATGTAATTGCAAGTAAGATGCTGTGTTCTAATTGCTGGACTGTTTTTTCCTGCAATTGCAGGGCAGATTTATTGCTAGCTTTCAGTTGTAAGAAAAAGTTTGCTCTACAAACTTTTTAATGAAAAATGATGGAGCAAAACTATATAAAGCTTATAACACTAAATCATTTTTGAATTTTGAAGGAATTTGAGCTATATTTTACTTAAATGAATGAGTCACAGAATAATATTCACGAAAGATGAGTTACATCTGGATATGACTGCAGATGGTAAAAAGGTATCGTACCTAAAACCTAGACGAGAGAACTTGTCTTGCTTTCTGCTAATACATGAAATCAAATAGAAAGAAATGCGCAATTCACCCTGCTTTTCTGTTTCTGAATTTACGAAAAACATATCTAAATATCTACTTATGGAATTATATAACACATTAATCTAGTCATTTTAAGACTGGAGTAATTCCCCTTACGTCAATGAAGTCATACTCATGTAAATAAAAGCACAAAGAGGTGAAGTTAGTGATTAGTACAAGGATATACCCTTGGTAGATGAACATTTAGAGATATCTACTATAATCAGAAATAATATTTCAGAATGCTGTTAATTCTCTACTGGCATTCCATTCATCAGTGCACAACAGTAAAGCTAGGATCATTTGTCAGGATCATTTAAGTAAATACAGCAATTCCATACTTGCTTTAAATATTGAAATAACTAATAGATGTTATGTTCAAAAAGTATAAACAAATCACAGGACCTGCTAATCAAGAGCCATATGTAGAAAACAAATGGAGTCTTCCTCACCTTTGGCTTGAGAAAACAAAAAAGAAAGGGATTTCAATAGCATTGTCTTTAATCCAATTTACTTTGGATTTAATCTCCAAAACAAGGCTGGCCTGCTAATTCCCAATTATAATGGCACATGTAATCAGAGTCCTCATTAACAAAGACTGACTATATTGTCTATTAGGAATGGAAATCTGAAATGCAAATTCAGCAAATCAAAACGTTAAATGAGCTCTACCCAAGATGCTTAGAGCTCCTGCCAGGGCAGCACATGCTGGCCGACACCTGCCCTGAATTCTCCCTCCAGCTGAATGTTTCATTCTGTTCCAGTCTTTGCCTCGTAATTGACCTGCTTATGATCTCTGCTACAATTAACATATGCTTATTAGTAATGGCTGGTTAAAGATTTCAAACTGCCGCAGTTTACAAAGTCTAATAGAGATGGCACACCACAGGAAAGATGAGACCACTGTTTTCCTCATCAGCAGTGTCTTAGTGGTCTGGTTTCATGTGATTCAAATGAGATAATTTTTCATATCATCTGATGTCTGCAATCCCATTCTAATTGAAACTGGAAATCGGCACATAAAGTGGCTTAAGACTCCTGGTGCATTAAATGAAAATCAGTTAGTAAATATGATTTTTTTTTCCCCTTTAACACATAGCAGCCATGGGAAAAATATTTTTTTAGAAAGAAAGGGACAAGGAAACAAAGAGGTAGAAGGGAAAAAAGCTAATTTGAATTATAACAAAAAAGAAAACAGCCTATCCACAACATTTCTGGTCAAATTCCTTAGTCTGTTTCTTAGGTTTTAATGGTTTATAGATGTATCCATGAACAGAATGATTTTTTTTCATATGTTGCAGAAGCAAAATAATAATTCTGTCATTACCAGAGTATTGATTGCCATTGTTTTTGCTCATACCCCTTATCCAGGAAAGCATTCTTAATTAAAACAAACAAACAAAGCACACTGGACAACCAAAAAAAACAAGCACTCACTTAAATACTCGTAAGTGTGCTTGTATACGATGACTACTGTAATACTTTCATTAGTGTTATGGTAATGTCACATTACCTACACTTTCTTATATGAAAAAGATTATATTACTGCTGATATGGCAGGTCAGTATACTTTCATTAAATTTTCCTGTCTTCAGTGATTTTCCATATTATTATCTCCAGTATACAGGAGCCAATGGGCAACAAACTGGGTAACAAATAAGATCTCTTTCACTTGGTTTCATTCCAGCTACACTAGAAATGCATTAATACAGCAATTATGTCTAATTCTTCTCTCTTAAATGCATTATTATTATTTATCTAAGGTTTCTTGCTGACCATATTTATTCCATTCAATTTTGTTCCTTGATTTCACTTGATCATAATGCATTCTTAAGGAGGGGATTGGACATTTCACAGTCCTTCCTTTGTATTCTTATCTTTGATTATATAAGCCACTTACCCCTTTGAAGTCTCATACTGCCAAAATCCCAGAAGGCTGGAAAGAGGACAAGAAAATATTTGGGTCTGGTGTTTTGCTCCTGTAACCAGAGCCATTTCCATATCTTACAGGCAATTGCAGGCAATATATTTATATATATATATTTTATATTTTTTTTGAAACTTCAGTCCTGGTACCAAACCAATTAAATGCCTTTTNTTTTTTTTGAGACTGATGTCCTCATTGACTTTTCATCTTCATTTTGAACCTGGAGAAAACCATATAGCCTCAGATGTCCTGATGTAATTGAAGTGAATGAGGTTGTAGTAAAAAAAATAAAATAAAAATTGCATATTCCTTGAAAAAGAAATGCACCTATGCTTCTCAGCTTCATGGCCATTATAAACAGCTTAACACTCTTTTAACAAGTTAAGATTCAAACTTCTAGGACTAAATACAGAGTTAGCATATTCACCCACAGTGCCCCCAAAACTTTTTCTGCCCTTGCTGGATCTGAGTATTAACTTTAGAGGATGTAGACTTCATCCCCTTAATATCAGAACTACTTTTTCGCTTTCTTTTCCATTTTCCCTGCAGCTATGAGCATAATTAAAGCAAGAAAGGGATTCAATTTACCGAAAATTAGTTAAGTAAAAGTCAGGGTTCTTACTTAAGTGTGCTCCAAGGCTCACTTTCAAAGCAGCAGAGGGAGAGCCATAACCAGAGCATGATTCAACCAATCTGAGGATGGGTAGGGATGGTAGGTAAAATAAGTTGGTGTTTTCCACGTCTACATAGTGTAAAGGAAGGTTAAGGGGTAACTTTAAACTGTTCACTTAATTTCAAGTAATTCCTGAAAGAACAGGTTATGATAACCCTCGGGAATATAACTTTACAGTGTGTGAAAAGGGATGTAAGAGGAACCATAATCTAGCATTTTGGACACAGTATTTGGTAAAAGGAATTTCTCACTGTTTTCTGCTGCCATTCAGCCTGGTATCACATTTCCAAAGGGATTTGTTTAAACAGTTTCCTGTATTTTCTACTATCTGAGGTCATTGCTATTCTAACCATCTTACAGCAAGGCTATGACCCATATTTAAAATTAGCAATATCCTTTGATTCGATTTAACCACCCTCCAACTGCTCAAGAGGGTGGCCACATTGCTGCTGGCCACACCAGAAGTGTTTACAATTACCCGAAGTGGTAATTGTACAAACTCATAGGTCAGGATTCAGGATTCAGTTCTTCCCTGTGTTATTTGGAGATCAAAGAAAAACTAAGGGGAAAGAGTGAGTGCTCAGCCTTTTCAGTACTTGGGATTAAATAAAGTATACAAGGATAAGGTCTTATTGTTGCTTATAAATTCACAGCTAAAAGAACTACCAGTAGCAAAATTCTTGTATATTCATTCTGTTGGAGACTGAGCTGTGCTAAAAGTACCTAGACTCCTCTATGGCATGGGATACTCACTTGAATAAAAATATTACTAAAACCCCAGGAAAACTGTGCACACCATAAATCAATATAGACTTTATTTGCATTTAATTTTCACCCAGGATTATGCTTTCAGGGACGATTTCTAAAGTTTATTTTAAGTGTAATAAAATTAGACGCAGATTATCCCATGAATATGAACTAAACCAGAGAGTTTCCCATTTTTAATGATAAAAATCGCTGCAATATGGAAACAATATCTCATAGATGTTGATACATTTGCCTTGACAGAGGAAAATAGTCATACAGTTAAACTCTCACCCTGCTTCTGCCACTGAATAGAGATTTTGGCTGAAAGCAGAGTTCAGCTCCGTCCCTTTTTTCCTCAAGTAACCTAAAATACGGTAAGTGTCAGCAAGTTTGGTTTTTTTAGCAATCTGCCTCATAAAAATTTGAAGAATAATTACCCATACTCACATGTCATTTTTTCTCAGACGTGCCATTATATGTGCTGTTTTACAGTAACACATATGATTTTTCCTGCAAATATTGTCAAAGCCTTTTTTTTCTTTACTCTCTGAATAGTGACAAATACTCTTCAATGAAATCATTCAACTAGAGCTATGTAAGTCTGGCGTATCATTTAAACTTTGCTACAGACCTTCACAAGAATCTGGGATAACTCATGTGATAGGAACTAACCTGAAGAACTGTAAAGAACAAAAACCTGGGGTGAAGCTGATGTGAACGGAACATAGTCCGTACCTCAGAAATGCAAGAGCTTAATCACTTTGAACTCCAGTTGACCACATTTTTTCCCCCCAAAAAAGATAGCACATAGTTCCCAGATTCACAGGGTTTTTTTGAAAATATATTTGTTCTTATTTATGAAGTACTTGGATATTGTGGCAATGGGAGCCCAATGGACATAAATACATTATTGTTAGTGCAGCTGCTAATGAAGTTAGCTCTTTCACATGGAATTATCTGTCTATAAAGGTATAATAGTTATACCAACTATCAGGGACAGATGAATCTGTATGGGCACTCTGGGATTCTCTCTTACTTCTCATATCACAAATAACAACTTCTCTCATCTTCCCTCTTTGCTGAATGTATGACAGATTATATGGCTGATTATATTGCTATATTCCAAGGAAATTCATCTGACATATTTGTCGTAAAATTACTTCACATTGTAAATAAAATTCATTTAACTACTTGAAAATAACATGGGTTTTTAACTCCAGATGGAGCTTAACTTGCAATGAAGTCATATTCTAGCAAGTAAATCTGAATGTGGTTTTTTAAATGAAGCTACGATTTGGTGGAAGTGTATTTGTGTTGCTATATACCTTATTGCTAAAAAGAGCAACCTCTCTGAATATTAATGGATAAAATTTCTTTCTTTCATAAAACAGACTGTTACTGTTTACCTGACATCATTGTGATATGTCAGGTCTGTGCTGTGCATGGGGCTTAGACAGTGAAAGTATGTTGGATATACTGAATTTTATGTTGAATATACTGAATTTTCCTATATTCATCGATATATTTATATGTACTTTAAATGCCTAAAACTGGTGGAAAAAAGAGGAAACTAATATTTTTTCTTTTTTCATTTTCATTTATGCAGACACTGTGCTACAGAATGGGGAAGAAAATGAGAGCAAGTGGATGAAAGTACCATCTTCTGTTTTTCCTGTCATGGAACCTAAAGCTGTTCAGATGGAGATTTTTTTTTCCTATTAGTTTTTTAAACCAAAAAGGAGGCACTTACTCCTGGGATTTGACTTTGTATGTCAAGCTCATGCCTTGAAATAGAATTTTAAAAATAGAAACTCTTGTATTTATTGGAGAATAAATGGTGCTGCTTTAATAAGAACACTTGGAATGCAAATGAATCCTGGAACCAGCATGTGAAAACACACCCAAAATGAAAGAGAGAAAAAGAAAGCAACATAGAAGATGATTTATTTACTACCTCTCTGTTTCTAATTATAATTATTTTTGCACTGTGACATCTTCTCCAGCCTTTTTGTTTCATACTATCATCACTAAGTGATGAAAGGGCTATTAAAGAAATAAGTGGTATCATCTCTATTTTCAGGATTAGGGATGCTAGTCACGGAGTCTAGCTAAATTCCATTTTGCCCTTCCAAGAGTCCTCAGCTTCGAAGAATAAAGTGCCTTTATTCACACAATCAAAAATTATCATCTCCCAATTGCTCAGAGGACCTGCTGCTACACAATCTACGAAGGCACTGGAGACTGATGTTAGCACTTTCAGGACTGTAATGTTTCCATTGCAGCTGCATCTCTGCATGACTGGGATAGTCAGAGACTAGAGCTTTGTAGTGCCAGGCGTTGTGCACACTCGTCATGGAAGCAGCCTGTCCCTTAGTGTGGTTACAGCATTTGCTTGCTGTTCAGATAAGCATCAAAAATGGGTATCTTGAAGTATCTATCATCCACCCGGTGTTTGTTGCCTTTTTTGATTTGTAGAAGAAGCCTGGCATGGTGATCTTACACAGGTGGTCCTACTTGTAAAGATGCTTAGTTTGGGGCAGATAAATGCAATCAAGGGGCACGTTATTCTGGGACTGTACAAACACAGATGAGAAAGACAGTCCTGTGCTCTGATCTCTTAGTCTTATTCTTCTGTTGATGCTAGAGATAACAACCTCAACATTTGAATAATTCTGGATTTGTCTTGTCCAAGTTCCAGATTTTCTGAAGTACTGCCAAACCTACTTTATTATGTTAAAAAAGTATCTAAGATACAATGGCAGTGATTTCCCTTACAGGCTTCACTCCTTTTTTGCTGTGCAAAAGGTGAGACTGGTGACCCTTCGCCATGGGTATGGCGTCAGAAGTTTCTTTTTACATGTTTACAAAGGGAAAGTTTTAACTGGGTTTTTTTCTTTCCCTCTTTCTTTCCCCTTGCGTCCCCCACCTTCCCAAGTTCGGGGAGGGTGGGGGAGAGAGAGGGACCAGGGGAAATGAGAGGAACCATCCCGAGGTTTAAGAGCCTCCTCGGTTGAGTTAAAATAGGACAGCCCCTGGAATTCTCCAGGAGAGAGAGAGAAGTACCTTTGCAGAGGCAAGTCTGGAAACCCAGGAGGTTGATAACAGGAGTGACCATCTCACTGCCAGAAAATAAGCGTTCTTCCACTAGGAACTGCCCAGGAGAATTCTGGGAGTTGTAGTCGCAGCCTCTGCCCCCGAAAAGGGGACAAGTAAGCCATTGAAGAGAACAAGACCTCAGTTCCCTAAGAACCTTGTTTCATGGGCTTTTGCCTTTTGGATTGATGGGAAAAGAACCTTTAAATACTGTTGCACACCTGCAGTTGCCCTCCCCTCTTCCCTTCCTTTGGTGCTGAGAGGTTGCTGCTGTTGCTGCTGAGACTCGGACTCTTGCCTTTGCCTCGGATTCCTGCTTTCCTTGCCTCGTTTGCTGTTTCCCTGTGTTTTCCTCCCTGGCTGCTGCTGAAGAGAGGACTTTAGGACCTGAATTCAGACTTCTACCAACATTTTTGTGGGTTTGTCTGCCAGCCGGCTCTTTTGTTTCCCTTCCCTGAGACAACCCTGTCCCTGAGAAGGGACAGCAGCCACTCCCTATAGTTTGGGAAGGGCAGCCTGTGTTCTACTGCCCCAGCATTCAGCTATCTGAGAGATACTCTGTTTTTGTGGGTGGTTTTGGGGGGTGGTTGGGGTGATTTCTTGTTATTTGCCAGAGTCAGTTTGATTCATCCACATACCTTTTTATACATTTCAATATGTATGTATAAATTACATATATATAATTATGTATATGTTTCTTTCAATAAAGTTGGTATTTCTCTAATGATCTCTCGTCCATTTTAATTTGAAAACAACCCTATTACTGTCCAAACCAGGACACCCTTCTGCTTGCTTGAATACTTTCAGCATTACACCCATTATTAAAAGAAAAACAAACAAACCCCCCACAGTCAATTTTCTTATACAGTGGTATGTGATCTCCCTTTTCCCTCTCTTCTGAATCAGTGACTGCTGTTTAAGACAAATGAACTTGTAAGAAACCAATAAAGAATTTTTAGGAGATGTTAAGTGATTGAAAATACCCTGAAACACATCTGAGTTTGTCATTACAATAATATTAATGTTATTTTAAGTTGTGAGAGATACTGAAGGCAAGACATAGGTAGCTCTGTGACAGATCAATGTAGACAATATTTGTATCAGGAAAGTCTTCACTTTTCAATATTTCAATCTTCACAGAATGATCCTGCACACTATTTCCTCAAACTATGAGCAAATGTGTTAGCAATCTAGATAATATCATCTGAAGACAATTTTTTCAGTATATTTCAGGACTTCTCTGCACTCCTTTAACACTATACACTCCCACAGAGAAATAAAGATCAGATTACCAGTGTATAAAAATATATTTGAATATATTATAAAACATCATAATTCTTTACTAAATGAGACTGCTGTACATGAATGAACAGGAGGAAAAGTTATTAAAATGTAATTATGAAAACTCAGTTTTCACACTAATTTTGAGACTTTCATTCCTTCATCAAATCTTTAATATGAAGATTTTAGCATATCTTACAGAGTGACCATTGTGTTGCTAAATCAGTGTAGCTTATTTAATTAGTACCAAAATTATCAGCAACTAGATGAGCTAAGAACATATATTCTGTCATCTGAGTACTCTAGCATTTGAATACTGAAATACTTTACATATTGCTGTAGAAGTGTTAAACAGAACTGTAAGGGAAATATGTTTTCATCCTGTGACCTGTTGAAAATGTAATTTTTTTTCCCTTCTCACTGTTAGGACAATTCTGATTTTCTGAAACTGGTTTTGCTTTTTGGGTACTAAAGAATCTATAACTTGCTGCTTTTTGCAGTTGTTGGTGAAGAGGAAGACCTGGGTTCAAGTCTGTTCTTCAAATAAAGATGAGCAGAGACACAAACCTATATCCCACAGAAACATTTTATTTCAGTGGGTCAGCTCTCCTGATGGAGATCACTGAGTAAATAGTCACTAGGCATGAGACTGATGCTAAAAGTACAACAGGTTAGGACCTTGTTGTTAAATACCTGACCTCAATTCTCTTGATTTTTCCATATGCCAGGTGGATGTCACAACAAGCAATACCATTGCAATGCTGTAAACAGATTTACTGCAGTCATCTGCACAGTCAGGGGGTGCACTATTTATGGGGTCACCTGCAGCCAGTGCTTGGCACTTCTGGAACACCCACCTCAGATGGTTGGAGAAGTACCTATATTTTACCCTTAATTATCGAAGGAGACAGACCAGACACCTAACTTTGGCTAACAAAATCTGGATGGGATGAGTATCATCCATGAGTAGTAAACTTAGAGTTTCTCTGCTGGAATCTGTTTAACACATTATTTATAGTATTTACAGCACAGAAAAAAACACAGTAATATGTTCGAAGGAATATAAGTAAGTATTGGTTGAGATTCACCGGTAGTCATCATAATGGCTAAAAGTAGTAAAGTTCATCAATCATAATGCTTTCTTTTTCAGGAGGAAAGCTGCAAATCTCATAAATCTTATGAGAGAACACGTGATTTATATGTGGTGATTTTGCCTTCTGCGGATCTATGCTGAAGTTGATTTTAAGAGCTCAGCCAAAATGAGGTAGTCCTCTCTTAAACATATTGAATTTAAAAAACCCTAATCCAACCCAAAATTTGGATATCTTTTATAAGCATAGTGAGGCACCACAACAGGTTGCCCAGAGACCTTGTGGATGCCCTATCATTGAAAATGTTCAAAGTTAGGATAGATGGGGCTTTGAGCAGGTGTTTCCCATGGCAGGAGTGTTGGAAATAGATGATCTTTAAAGGACCCTTCCAATCCAAATCACCCTATGATTCTATGGTCTTTTAAAAATCAGCAATAAAAGTTGTCTGCTGTCTTTTTATAAGAGTGAATTGTGTTATTATATTTGTCTATTATGAGATCCTAAATTTTCAAAGTACTCACAATGTACTTGAATACCACTCACCTTAATTTTTAACACATTAAAAAACTGAGATAGGGAACAATACAATGCTTTTCCAGTAGGACAAATGTCAGGTAAATGACAGAAAATTCCAATCTAGTAATTGGTCGTTGCTCATTACAGAAATGTTATGCTATTTTATTTTCTCCATTTTATCACTTATCATTGCTATTCCCATACCAAGGAACGGCAAGGAAAACACATATTGAGAGATTTTCCCTAGATGTTTCATTGTCTTAGTGTCCTGTTAAGTCTTGGGTAAGCATCTATATCATCACTGTGAACTTTATTTTAAGTGAAAATAAATGTTTGCTGGTTTCAAAGCTCTTTTGTGTTTGTATGTGGTTTTGTTTTTCTTTTTGCCTAATTTCTTTTTGTGGCTTGTAAAAGGGACACATTACTCTGGGGAAGATCTTTTCACCCTCAGCCAAGTCTTTTTTTCTTTCTTAGCTCTGCAGCGCTCACAATGCCTTTTTAGTATTTGCTCACAGAGTGCTGTGTTCCTAGTGGGACATGGTGTGTAGTTTAAATATGTTTCTCTCCTGATATTATAAATGACATCCAATTGACCTCATAAATGTCTTATGAGACCAAACAAACTCCATGCTTGAACAAAAACTGTCAACCAATCTACTTTGCTTGTCCTCAGGCTGCTCTGGCATGATGCCATAAAGCATCAGTATTGATATTTTGTGGCATTCAAATTGTTAAGTACCTAGGCTAAGCAGTAGAAGCACAAGTATTGATACAATCTGGCCATGCCATTGATAATTACCCCAATATAAACTAAACTTATAACATGATATCTTTGATATGAATTTGCAGCAGGGATGAGGAGCTTAGTGACATGGTCTAGCTGGGGGGTGTAGGGCTGGATGGTCCTGTGGGTCTCTCCTGGCTCGGAGTGGACTGTGCGCCTGTGAGGGATCTAGGTTTATGTTCACCACTCTGGGATGTGCGTTCGGTCTCTGTACGGGTGTTAGATGGTGAGTTGGACTAGATGATTCTTGTGGGTCCCTTCCAACTCATAGTATTCAGTGATTCTGTGATCAAAACCTTTTCTTGACATTATCACTCAAACCTAGGAGGCATATAGCTAGCATGTTGTGGAAGGTGTTTTACAGAGAAGTATAAAAGTTTCTGAAAAACTTCTGCATATTTTTTCATACCCTTCCTCAAGACCTGTTTATTGTCAATAGTGGCTTTTACCACAGGAAAAAACCCATTTCTTGTAATGTTTTATAATTTTAACTGAATGAACTCATAAATGCATTCAAAGTGTCAGGGAACACAGTTACTCTAAGCAGTATGAGTTAACATGATAAGTCAGCTTAAAACTATGCCTCTAGTTTTCCATATTGAAGGCAAATTCTTTCTAATATGGAAAACAGAACCTATTGGAAGGGAGGCTTTTACGCTATACTTTTGCGTTAAAACTTATCAAGTGTCTAGGGAAATGTGTTCTTGAAATCCCATCATGATCCATGTGTCATCGAAGACAAAGATCTGATGTGCTATGGAAATTTCTTGATGCATATTATGAGCTGTTGTTTGCCATAGTGTCTGGATAATCCTGCTTCATTTATTGGAGGGCCATTTCAGCTGCACTGTCAACAGCCTGGGATGATTGGGTCACCTTTCCCTATAAAATTATGTAAAAGCTGTCAAATGGGCAGGATTATAGGCACATTAAAGGTGCTTTAAGATTTCATGCCTATAAATATTAGCAAAGAAGATTTAAAGGCAAATTTGTCATCAGTACATGCCCACATTTCTATAACCTTGTTTTACAGCACTGCAGTGTTATCACCTACATTTTATCATGTAATTGTGAAGTGTTTTCGTGGGGAGCAGCTGCTTGCAGCCTTATCTGCTTAATTCATGTACTAGGAATTAAACATTATTAAAAAAAATAAAGTAGAAGGCAGCTCTCATCCTTCTCATCCTTTGGAAATGAGTTATTAACACTTTTATTTCACAGCAAAACAATTCAAGTAGATCAACACAAATATTTTGTATTTGGACGGTCAGTTTATTAAAAGTCATTATATATTTAATAAAATAATTTTGATTATGGCACCAATTACAAATACCTTTGCATGGGAGTAATAATGCAACAGATCATTTTGCCTAATATTTACTTTTAAGTTGTGAACACTTTTTAATGGCGTTTTGGAATGACAGCTCCTATTTATTGTACATTATGAATGCCATGGACACCTCCAGCATAAATAGATATTGGCAGACACATCAGAGTTCTCTGGTATTCTTAGTAGACCAGTGTAGCATTTTAGTAATATTTTTGTGATGGCAGATTTCTAGCCTATCTCTAAGTTAAACAGTCCTAGAAGTCTCAGAGGAAGAGGAAAACCACATTCTCCCACAATCTTTCAGGGAAGGAAAGCTCCCAAACCCCTACCAAGGGGTAAATTGTGAGCAGTGCTATGTCAGTTGTGAATGTCTGCTTTGGGACTTCATCCAAACTCCACAGACATCAGTATAAAGCTTCCCATTTCAATAAGCTTTGAAACAGGCTTTATTAAGCCAGTGTGCATGTCTGCTCTCCCTGTCACAAGTGTCCAGGTCAGAAGGCAGCACTAGGTGGAAACCAACATGTAAGCTGTAACTGGTACATCAGTCAGCAGAGCACAGCTCCAATGAATTTGCTCTTGCAAAGTGATTTAAGGAGATTTAAGGAAAATGCTTGAAAAATCCTGAATGCAATTAGACACAACATGGTTCTCTCCAAGCATCATTAGGCTTTGCTCTTAGCTTTCACATTGTCAGTTGGATAAATGACCAACTCCAGTTAGCTTCAGTGGGAGCAAAAGTGCTGTGGAGGGAGGGGGTTTGTGAGAAAAAAATAAGAAAGGGATATAGTGTCTCAGCTGACATCTTGCTAAAGAATAGAAGGGAAGAGGAAAAGAGGGTAAACAAATGGTGTGCTCAATGCACTTGAGAGAAAGCAAATACAGCAAGTACCAAAAAGGAGGCAACAGAGGAACTTACTAACTGCATACAGGTGCAAATTCTTTTTACATCAGGCTTCAGGATCCCCTGGAAGATAAATTAGGGAGCTAGTTGAACCCCCCTGTGGGTGTGCAGTGAGGGAATTAGTGGCTGTAGTCCAATAGCACTAGGACTCAGTGAAAAAATTAAATGGACACTTTTATTAGAGATAAGCAAGTAGGATGAGAAACAACATCATTGATACTTCAGCTAAGTTGTTGGTTTTTTTTTTTCTTTTCTTCTGGCTCAGAGTAAGAAGCTATGTGTTCAGGAAATTGAATGCAGAAACAGTAATAGGTGTGGAGCGGATAAAGGAAAAATCTTCCATATGCACAGAAAAAAGGAAGCTTAAATGCATAAGTTAATGTGACTCTGTTCCTTTTCCCTGTGTGCGTTGGAGAAGGTAGAAATATTCCAGCCCTTCTAGTCTCCATTGTGGGTCTATACACAGCTTCTGGAGAGTAGCCCCATGGCAACTGTGAAGGTGATGAAACAGGAAGCCAACATGAAAAGAGCAAAAGGCAACCTGGAGAGTAAAATATTACAATTTCAATATCTAGGATCCAGTTGGGTGGGGGGATAAAAAAGGGATTGGAAAGAGAACATTAAGAGACCTTTGCTTACACAGAAGACACATATGGCAAACTGCACATCCCTGTAGGTGACAACTTGTCTTTGTGTGAGCTGAGGATCAAGCAAAAGTTGTTTTTTGCAGGCAACATTACTGGAGAAGTACAAAGAAAATTGCCAAGACCTCAGTAATGAGGTATCCACTCTTGGACAAACCAAGCCGTGGCTGTACAAAGAAATGTTGAAGATTCAGACAACAGGGTAGAAGAACATGCAATTGTTAAAGTTTAGGTGCTTGCAGATAGCTGCCTCTAGAGTTGTCTAATACATTTGAGACACCCCATGTTATTGGGTGAATCCTCACAGACTTCACAGATGTGGCACAAGAGGTCCTTTGCCTTTCTAGAGCAGCAGAATGCCTCAGAACATCCCAAATGGTAATAGATAGCTACGGCCAAAGACATGAATTGAGTTCTGGGAAAAGAAAATGATCCAGCTAAGCTCCTAAAGCTGAGCACTGAAACTGAAGTAGTGGGTGTCCAGAGCAGCTGTGGCTAAAGCCTTGAGCAGCAACCAGTCAAATGATGTACTTGTGGGCATACAGCTGAGGTCAAAAATGTTCCATCACGAATCCATGTTAGAGACCCATCACATGGGGTTCAAAGGGGTACTACTAGGGTAATTAGATCTTGAGTAAATGCAACCTGGGACTTACTTTTTTGTGGATGCCAATCATTCTATGAGATACTTTAGCCTACTTTTATTTCCAGGAAAGGTAGATTTAGGAACATGTGTAATCAGTGTGTACAACATACCTAGCAGCTGGGAGACCTGTCAATGAAAGAAATAGTGAACCCTTCATTTCCATTCTTCAAATACCTTGTTCATTTTAGACACAGAGCAGGTATCCTTGTTCATTCTTAATAAACTGGCAAGATTTCAGGCATTGACTAAGACAGCTGGTGATACAGCCAACTCCTTATTCGTTGCCAGATCTTATTTATTATTAAAGACAAATTAAGTGATGGAAAGTGGGTCTTGAATGTTGGATAACTCATTAACCAGTTCAATAGGATTCCCCTGAAAGGAGTCTGCATGTCAGAAGGTATTTCCAGTGCCCTTTTATAAAAAGGGATGGGGAAAGAAGTTGAAATGCAGTGTTGTGAGTGAGAATGTATGTGTGAGTATAGGAGATGTATATAGATACATATAGAATGCATAGGGGATATGTGCTATCATACCAAAAGGTCGGAACCGGTGAGCAAGACCTCGAAGGCCCATGAGCTACAGAGGCCAGATGTGTACAGGGATGAGAACACCTTTTATGAACTCCTAAAAAGAAACAGCAATCTATGGGATATAGAAGCCATCCAGTGAGAGGGCTCCACCTGCTCACATGTGTATTTCCGTCTGATGTGCAAATGATTAGCCCTCTGAAAACCTGGACAGGGCAGCTCAGCTAATTGGTGGTGCTTTCTGGTGGCAGGTGACCACTGCCTTTCCTTGTTCCCCAGGGCATCTCCCTCATTGATAAACCCAAGTTAGAGGCAAATCAAAGAGCAGCCACCTGCTAAAGAGCCAAAAGAGGCTCTTGCAGCAAATAAGTAGCACCCCTCATTGCAGCCTCTTAACCTTCCTAGAATGGGAGGGCAGTGGGTTCCCAGAGATGAGTGACAGCTCTCCCCAAACGTGTGGAAACAAGTGAAGAAGAAATGACCTGCACCGAGTATGTTATTGCTGAATGATTCCCAGGTGAGTTCAGTTAATAAAGTCACAGACAAATTAAACCACATCCCTCACATCTTGTCATTATTTCTGCATGTCTGGGAAAATGAAGACCAAGACTTTTTTAGGTGCAAATATAGCAAGTAGAGTTTACTATACAGAAAAGCTACAGGCTTTTTGCTGGCTTGAGAAAGTATTTTCACAACAAAAGTAGCTTAAAATGTGTATGGGCTTATATTATTTGACAGGTTCTTGGTATTTTTTTAATTATAAACATGGATGGCAGTATAATCTATAGACCAACTTCTCTGTTTTAATTACAGTCTAATTATTCTAACATTCCATATTTTATTAATATATTTTAGGAATTTTATCTTCTTCACCTTTTTTTATCTTTGAGTACTCCAACGTAACCTCCCCTGCCCTCCCCCAACCAAACTGAGTCTTTGATATACACTTCATAGTAAATACCCTAGCAGCAGGAAACACAATGCCCACAAACCTGCCTTTGCATCTGTCTAAAAAGAGGTCAGAAGGAACTTATAAATTTCTAGAATAGCCAAAACAAATTTTGAAACTTTGTGTCAGAGTTGCTGAATGTTTCGAGTCCTATCACACATGCTGAGACTGCTTTTCAAAATTACATTTTTTTATATTTATCATCACTGTCACTATTTACTTTGTACGTACTTTCTGTAGTCATACATATTCTATGAACAATATTAAATATAAACATTTGGTATCTTACACTAATGGAGATTGTTTTTGTTTGATTATATCTCTCAATCCATCCTTCATCAGAGAATTCTTGATCCAGACAGCTTTTTGCACGTGATCTGAGCTTTTATCTCCCCTGAATTTATTCATCATAAAGTGATATCAAGTGTAAATTCTTTTTATGGTCTTTATCCATAATTAAAAGCTAGTATTTGAAGGGGATAAACTCAGGGATACAAAAATTCCTCAATTTATCTCCCACAGATAATGTCTTGTTTGTAAATATCTATAAACGTGTTGTTTTGGTGTATGGCTTATATTTCACTAATCTCTCAAAGGGCCTAAATATTCTTTCATTACAAATATCCTTGAGAGTCATCATATCAAAATCATTCCACAATTAATAGAGGTTGCCTCCAAGGGCCTCAGGGAGAAGAGGGCTGTTAATAAGTGGACAAATAGGAGATACTCTCTGGCCTGCTTTAAAACGCTAGAGGACATTATCCATGTACTGGCAGGTTAGGCTTTGGTAAATTCTCAAAAATTCTTCCTGTTCACACACGTGTTTATATGGCACTGGCAAATTCTTACTGGTAAGATAAAGATAAAGCCACCAAAAATAGGAGGCAAATCCACTGGCTTACATGAAGATATGGCTGTATATGAGGCTTGTCAGCCTGAGATGCAGTCCATAATTATTAGAAAGAAGGTGCTAAATCTTGTTGTTTTGTATGAAAAAACTCCTGTTGTTCTGAGGCTGCATAAGGGAACATATTGTGATTATTTTTGAAATGGCTAAGAAAAATTACTAGGTATTGTAACAGTTCCGCTTACTTTATCTTACCCAATTAATACAGAGTGTAAATTCAGTTTTTTCATTATCATTGCTCAAGCTAGTGGGCAAAAGATTTTGTCTGGCTAAACACAATTTTTCTGTTTTGTTGTTTTGTTTCGGGGGTTTTGGTGGTGGTTTTGTTGTTGTTTTTTACAGTTGGAGGGGAAAAATGTCCTTGCTCCCTCTTTTTTTGTGATGGTATCTGGAAATAAAAAACAGTTGTTTCTTGAGAATAATGTTTTTAAACAGTTTAGGAGAAATTTATGTTAACCTTTAGTAAATTAAAAATTGTACATATGTCTAGTTTTGTAAACGTGGCTAGAAATATGAGAAATTAATGTACATTTATGTAAGACTGGAGCAGATTTTCTGGTTACTTAGTTGGACAGTATTGAGTAGTCATATGGAAGTTTCATATAGAAAATCAAAATCAGCCATAAAATGGGACTGTGATAGTAACCTTAATTATCGAAAGGATATCCCCTCCAGAGGATCATAATCCAGTTTGAGAAGCAGAAAGGCGGTTACTTCCCTATGGGAGTCTGGGAGAGATCCTCTCTCAAAAGCTTGGTGACATAGTCCTGTAAGTCTGATATGATTTCACTTTCAAATGTATTTAAAAATTCTACAGCAAATCCATTGAGGGCATATGCTTTCCCGCTTTCCAACACAAATACTGTTTCCTTAATTTCATTTTCTGTCCTGGGAATCTGCAACAGTGCTTTCTGCACTTGTGTCAGTTGTAGCTGCTGCTATTCCACAGCTGATTAAAGAATTGGATTTTAATGTTTGTTCAGAGGTATGTAAGTTGGCATAATAATTGTGAATAACTGTGATTCTCCAGGGCGAAGGGAGTTTGGCCTTAGTGTTTTTGATTTACTGGGTTAGTTTGGATCATTTCTTATTTGTATATCAAACCACGCAACAATGAGGATACTTAAGGTATGATTGTTAAAAATGAATGTTTTTTCCTCAGGTTTGTAGAAAGGGGTAGAAACACATTTCAAGCTAAATTTGTATATCGTTCACAAAGTGAGTAATTTTAAAATCTGTTCTTGTCCCAACAATTTTTTAATAGGATAAATATCTTATTCTGACAAAAAAATCTGCCAAATTATGTGACTCCATAGACCAAATCCTCTCACATACTCTCCCAATACTGCTCCAATGAAACAAAAAATTCACAGAAATTATTTCCAAGTTTTATAAATTATTGGCATATGAAGAATTTTTTACCAATTCTCGTTATCTTTATTCTTTGCTTTGGGAAACACCAGACTATTTCTACAAATTATCATCTACTGTCATCCTTATCGATCAAATCTGTCTAATATAAGACAAAACCTCTGAATCAAAGTAAAGCTAGAAAAAGTCAGAGAGGAACTTCCTAAGTATTCAGAAAACATGGGATTTAGTTGACCCATCTTTGGCTCTTAGCGGAGAAAGATAAGCACCTCTCATCCTACATCTGTACAAATTACCAGTGTTATACTAACCTTTGGGAATGCCTATTTATTTCAGTGAACTTTTGAGTGCATTAAATGTCTAGATTAGACAAAAAATACCTGACCTTCGGACTGACAAAATTATCACTGCCCCATCCTGAAAATCTTTGAGATTCTCTGTGAATGTTATGTCCTGTTAAACTTCCCTTGTTCCAATTCTTTTATTTCCCATTCTTGCCGGTTTTCAAGACAAGGACTGGTCAATCTCAATTTTGTGATAACTTTGCATTTCCCACTCTCAAGCACAGCAAAGTGAAGCTTGCATATACATACTTTCAGACTCTTAGGAATATATTGATGTAGACTCATGTATTGCCATTTTACAAGAGAACTAGAAGTCTCCAACATGTTCTCCAGGCAAGGTGCAGATTTGAAAATAATTTTCTGAATAGTATGCCCTAACAATTAAGACTGGATTTCTGGACAAGAACACACAGGTATGAGTTACTTCTTTGAGTTCTAATTTTCAGTAAGAAAAGCTTTTTTTTTACATTTTTTCTTGTTATCTTCTGGGTTTTCTAGCTGGGGGCTGTAGGGCTGGATGACCCTGGGCCCCTTCCGGCTCGGAGTGGCCTGCTAGACTGTGAGGCATCTAGGTTGGTATTACACTCTGGGATGTGGTCTCGGT
>WEKX01025739.1:2500-16574 GCA_013390025.1 Pitta sordida | reverse complement strand
AACATTTCTTATTGTCCTTGACAGAAACAGCTAGGTTGAGTTCCATCTGAGCTTTTGCCTCTCTAGTTTTTCTCCTGCACAACTTGACAACTTCCTTAAACACACCCTGACTCACCTCCCCCTTTTTCCAAAGGCCAACATCCTCTTTTTCTCCCCTAGTTCTTTCAGGAGCTCTTTGCTCATCCAGACCAGCCTTCTGCACCTCCAACTCATTTTTGGCACTCATTTTTCGGACCGCCTGCTCCTGTGCCTTCATGAGCTCATTCATAAAGTATGTCCAGCCTTCCTGGACCCCTCTGCCATTGACAGCTGTTTCCCATGGTACCCTCTCAATCAATTTTTTAAACAGTCCAAAGTCAGCCCTCTGGAAGTCGAGCATGGAGGTTTGGTTCATGCCCTTTCTTGTCACACTGCCAATTGAAAACTCTATGATCTCATGGTCACTACCTCCCAGATTTCCTCCAGCCACAATATCACTGACCAACCCTTCCTTTTTTCGTAAACAATAGGTCAAGCACAGGTTTGTCCAAGGTTTCTCTCTCTCATGCTCCAAATGTGTGATGCTACTTAGTGATCAAAAGTGAAGGCAGAATAAACAAAAGGCATTTTCAAGAAATTCACAGCTATTTGTGTTACATGCTGAAAAAGTGACCTGTGCTTCCAAAGTGCCTTATGGACAACACAGAAATGGCTACAGTAACATCCCAACCAATATTCCTGACAAAGAGATCTGTTCCAATAAAGCCACACATCAAAGATTCTTTCGGAGTATTGAAGCTCTAGGCTGTTATATACACTACACTCATTTGGGTAAAATGTCTTACAGAGCTTTCTGTGGTACTAAATAAGGAACAGCTTATTTTGTGCCTTATGTCCAGCAACTTCAATGAAGGCAAATTATCAGTTTGCCAAGACAGTTTAATCAGCTGGTGGTTTGAGTTTAATTCCAAAAGATGCAAAGGCCATCTCAGGACGCAATGCCAAATACTCAAGTCAGTGGTCTGCAAGTAGAAGTCATTTTGATTTGATTTTTGACTAGGTAAAACTATTTGATCCTCAGCTAGACAATTCTCACTGCTCTGGCATGTTTTTCCTATGCACCCGCCTTACTTGTTTCTCCTCTGTGGGTAACCACCACCATCACCACCACTACTTCACTAAAGGTGTTGGGATTTGGGATAGTTTTTCAGGCTGGTCTCTGGAAAGAGCTGATGAACTCTTCAGATGAGACAGCCATCTCTAGGTAATGTGTTTGAGGACCTGGTAGATATGGCATAAGGACTCCCAGCTGAACCATTCGGAATCATTTAATCCCATGCAGCTGAAATCCTGTCACTGTTTAAATCACTGGGATTTTCACTAAGGAGTTCTTGACATGGCTGGCATAAAAACTGCAAAAAATTAAGTAAAATATGTTTTGCCTAGGGATCGCATTTCTGAAATCTATTTGAGTACTTAGATGAAATGAATGTACAGTTCTCCCTGTAGATTTTCTTATATGCTTCTTCCAGTATAGCTTCCACTATAACACAGATGTTGCTACAATTGTACTGGGAAACAAAAAGAGCAGCATGGCTTTGTCATGGGTTTGGTGTCAGAGGTTTCTTTTTACATGTTTACAAAGGAAAAGTTTTAACCATTTTTTTTTAATTTCCCTCTTTCTTTCCCACTGTGCCCCCACCCCCACCTTCCAGAGCTAGGGGAGGGTGGGAGACGGAGAGGGACCAGGGGAAATGAGAGGACCTATCCAGAGGTTTGACAGCCTCCTCAGTTGAGTTTAAACAGAACAGCCCCTGGAATTCTCCAGGAGAGAGAGAGAAGTACCTTTGCAGAGGCAAGTCTGGAAAACCACGAGGTTGATAATGGGAGCGGCCATCTTCACTGTCAGAAAATAAGAGCTCTTCCACTGGGAACTGCCCAGGAGAATTCTGGGAGTCGTAGTCGAGAGTCCCTGCCCCCGAAAAGGGGGAGAAGTAAGGCATTGAAGAGAGCAAGACCTCAATTCCCTAAGAACCTTGTTCCCCAGGCTTTTGCCTTTTGGAATGTTGGGAAGAGAGCCTTTAAATACTGTGGCACACCTGCAGTTCCTCTCCCTCTTCCCTTCCTTTGCTGGTGAGAGGTTGCTGCTGAGCCTTGGACTCCTGCTTGCCTCAAATTCCTGCTTTCCTTGCCTCAGTTGCTGTTTCCCTGTGTTTTCCTGCCTGGCTGCTGCTGAGGAGAGGACTTTTGGACCTGGATTCAGATTTCTACCAACATTTTCGTGGGTTTGTCTGCCAGCTGGCTCTTTTGTTTTCCCTTCCCCGAGAAGACCCTGTCCCTGAGAGGGGACAGCAGCCACTCCCTATTGTTTGGGAAGGGCAGCTTGTGTTCTACTGCCCCAGCATTCAGTTATCTGAGGGATATTCTGTTTGTGTGGGTGGTTTTGGGGGGTGGTTGGGGTGATTTCCTGTTATTTGCCAGTGTCAGTTTGATTCATCCACATAACTTTTTATACATTTCTATATATATATTTCTTTCAATAAAGTTGGTATTTCTCTAACTATCTCTCGTCCATTTTTCTTTGACAGCAA
Organism: Pitta sordida; assembly: GCA_013390025.1. NCBI lineage: Eukaryota > Metazoa > Chordata > Aves > Passeriformes > Pittidae > Pitta > Pitta sordida. The sequence continues at coordinate 14,004 of WEKX01025739.1, read as the reverse complement.
TCCCATCAGTGTCCAAACCAGCACAGGCATCAAGCACTATCCTGTCTTTAGAGTATCTGTTTAACCATTAGCACTCAGCCTGGCATAGTTCTGCCCTATGTTGATTAGAGCTGTGCTGACTAACACGTGGGTATTGCTCTAGAGACAGAAAGCGTTACAGATCCTATCCAAAAAGAGGTGTGAAGACGACCAAGCTGTTTTATTAGAAAGTTTAAATAGGTATATTCAAGTCTTGCCATAGAGCTTAGCCTCAGGGAGAAGGAACAATGCCTGCTCTGTGCTATTTAACAGTATATGTGCTAAATTTATTTAAGCCTCCACAGCCATTTCTGATACATTCTACTAATGACCATTACATTGCACATAGCTATGGTAGTTACCCACAGGTTAGGAGCACAAAGGTATGCTCACTATGAACTTGAAATGGACTAAAAGAATAAAAATATCTAGTTGTGGAAACCTAGTTTGTTTGCAGACTTTTAGAAGGAATCTAAAGCTGTCTCAAAATTTTGCCCCCCATATTTCCCTGTTCCTAAAATTTCCCTCTCCAAAGTTTCTATAGAACTTACAGATGTCCAATACACTTCATGGGACAGAAAGGAAAAAATTGTCTAAAAGAGACCTCCATTTAATTTTCTAGTAAAACCCTTGCCTATAAGTGTCATGGGTTTGGTGTCAGAGGTTTCTTTTTACATGTTTACAGAGGAAAAGTTTTAACAGGTTTTTTAAATTTCCCTCTTTCTTTCCCCCTCTCCTCCCCCTGGAACGAGAGGGGATTTAACACACATGTACCTGGCTTTCTTTGTGAGTTTTTTCCATTTTCTCCTGAGATGGGGGGTGGGGCGGTGGCGCAGCTCTCCCCACGCATTGGCTTTCCCCCTCCAGCCCCTTTCGCCATCACTGGAGTGGTGCCGGCCATGGGAGCGCGCAGGAGAGGTGGTGCTGGTGCTGGTGGCACGGAGCGGCATGCAGGGGGGTCCCGGAGTGCTGATGCGGCACGTGGTGGCGCGCCTGTCCGGTTCCCTGTTGGGGCCAGGGGAGGCAGCCAAGTGGGGCTCTGAAGGTCACCCTGATGATGATGTAAAACACCAGCTCCCCGGAAGACAGATGGGATTAATAGCTCACAGCCATAGCTCATTGGAANTCTCATTAAGGTTGGTGTTTTCTCTTAACGGTCTCTCGTCCATTTTTCTTTGAAAACAACCCCAATAGTGTCCAAACCAGGACAATAAGTATGTTATAAAATTTTACGAAGTTCTTTAGGTTGATTTGATGAAGAAGGACGTGTGGTGCAGGCAGTTTAGCTTTCCACTTTTTGGGTCCGAGTTCTCTAGTTTCTACTGACCATTTAAAAGTCCTTACTGAGGAAAAATTCCTGGTAAGGTAAAAGCAAGGCTTTCCTAAGGAAAATACCAAGTTTTCTGGGCATCATGATTCAGTACCCTACTATCAGAAATTTTCTGTCTTCTATTCACCTTGCTTAGAAAAGAACTGTAGTAGAAAATTAAGTGCTAAAGAATGGCATGCAATAGACAGTCTTCTTTCAGTATTCCTGGTTATGGCTTTTTTCTCTCTCAGAACAGCATTGATAGATTTTACATGACATTTAAACTCCTCCTTCTGGTGTTTTGAGCCACGAATCACAGTTTGCCAGCCTTCCATTCCAATCATCACGTGTCTTCACTTCAAAAGTCAACTAGGAACAAGCATACTGCAGACCAGCTCTGAACTCCTCACCTGCAAAGGTCTGCAGACCATAGGAGATGAGTAAGTGCTATGGAGCTAGCATATTAAACCTGTCAGCACTGATCCAGATTCTTACAGGTGTCTGGAATTGAAGTGAGGAATCAAACCATCATACCCATCTTCCATAGGAGATAGGGTTATTTCTGTGACAGAGGCTCAGCACATTAAGTAGACAGAGAAGGGATGCTGCTGTGCAAGCAGAGAGGAGCACTTATGGAATTGTATTCTCCCAGTGATGGAATTGTATTCTCCCAGTGATGTTGCTTAGGATTTTACTACGAAAACAACCAGAAAAAAAGATTTTCTGATGTGTTAGGTATTTGATCATATAGGTTTTGTTACATTCATTAAGACCTGCATAAAAATCCATACCTCTAATGGTCAGCCTTCAATGCTTCAGAAGCAGATGAACTCCCTGGCCACCTCTAAGACAAAGTATGGAACAAACCCCAAGCTTACCATGGAAGCCGTGAAGTTCAGTGGCAGAAGTCTGATTTCCAGATCCACATCAGATCATGGCATGACAGGAGTTGTTCCCATGTGATAGGTAACATCTTTATTTGATTTTCAAGAGCATGTCTACATAGATCATACAAGGTAACATTTATCAGTTTTAGGAGGTACTGGATGCTCAAAAGTCTCCCTGGTGTCAGTTGGTGCTGAAGTCACTCAGCTACAGTCTTGAATCCTCTGAGAGGACATACGGCTGAAATTTTTTCTAATACAACTTAAAAAAATAGATATGTGTTTTTTCAGCCCATAAATCTTTTTCTAGCACCTCCCCCTCTTCAATCCATGCCTTTATTCCTTGTTTTCCAGCCCCAAACAACAACAAACAACTTTACTAGAAGCCTGAATTTTCATATAATCAAGTAAAGGTATGTGCTATATAAATGTAATTTAATCTCTCCTTGGAAATGGTTGTAGAATTTTATCACAGATTGTGGTGGACTTGTCGCACACTCTCAATTAGCTAGATGTGTAGAGTCTTTGCAAGAATGAAGGCTCTATACAAGCCAAGGCTAAGTCCTGTGTTTGGAATGTAGTCCCTTGAGTCTGAATGTCACTCCTGTCCATTTCTGACCTGGTAACGGCATAAGGAATTTACAAAGACCCTATGCTTTGGTGAGATTCAGTCCATCTCCCACTTCATTAATGCATGGGATGAGAATACACACTACATTAAGACCTGTTTATGTGCATCCCAGACCTACTGAACCTATTTAATTTTGCTCTCCCAGGAATGTGCTCTTGGTCAACATGCACTTTCACCTGCTAGTTACAAATCAGAGCACTAAGAAGGTATATCCAGAGAGAAGACACGGGCTGGTCTCCCCAGGCTCCAAACTTAAAAAAAGATAGAGGAAGAAGCTGGAATTTTCAGAAATACACAAAATCTTGAAGTGAGGGAAGCAAACATAAGCTTAGGAAAGGGAGGAAAACGACTTCAATGTCTCCAAATCGCTATGCTCCAAAAGCTAGAGGTGGTTAACTAGGCTGGTCCCATTACCAGGGTCTACCCCGACAAGTCAATGCTGTATAGGTCTTGCTCATTTATCCCCTAGTGGAATAAGAAACAGCCATAACATCAACATTTTCTTGAACACTATGTGGTGTGCAGTATCTTTCCACCAAACCATGCTATAGCAGCATGCCACTGATATTTGTATTTTTATACAGCATTTCAAAATCTACACTAAGATAATATCTCCCTGAGGGCAACGTATGGAGCAGAGAGGTGGGAAAAGAGGGACTGTCTGTTCATCTGTAGTTTGCGATACCACTTGGATAAGGACCAGAAATTTGGGCTCCAGGTTTCACTTAGGATGCAATAGGAATTAAAATGAATAAGGATCTTGGAAGTTGACTGTATGTAGTCAGGTATGTCTGAAGGTGACCCTATTTGATTTGCTGCCTGTTTAGACAAAACTTTCATCAGCTTTAACTGGAGTTTTTTCTGCATAAAGCATAAGACTTAAAGACTACAACAAGTGACATTGAACATGCTCTGATTTAAGCAAACCCATCTGACTGAAAAATGCATCTCTTTCTCCCGCATGATATAAGAATTAAGGATGTAAAAGGATTAAGGAGCCAAAACCAGGCTCTAGGCACAACCAAAGGACAAAGACCTGTGGTCCTAACACAACAAACTCCCATTAACCTCAGCCAGAATTTTGCCTGAGTAAGATCTGAATACAATTTAAGAACACTGCAGGATTTAGCTCCATGTGCAAAAGAGGGCAAGATCATTGTTTTCATGTAGGCATTACTGAGTTATGCTTCAGAAGCATGTCTCATTGTATTCATCCAGAAACACTGACCTTTCAGACCTATGAAGCTTTCATTCTAGTAAACATTTCATTCACCAATGAGGAAAACACAAGTGAAGTAATTCGTTTAGGGGGACAACAACAACAGCAACAAAAAACACAAAAAAACAAAAAAAAAGAAAAAACCAAACAATGTTGTATTTTTTCTTATAATCACTAGAAGAATCGTTTTTAGTGTTTCCCATGTAATTACTACCAGACCTGTTTAGCAAATGTGAAATACTCATTAGCAATTACTTAACTGTACATATATTAAAGCTTAATTAGTAAATAAATTAAGCATATAATTAATTGCTTTAATCAGTAGGCTTTTAATATTGTAATTATCACTTGATACATTAAGGGCATGTTAAGAATACTTTTCTCCAAAAAATACATTGTTAATTAATCATTAAAACTTATCTTGCTACATGCTCATTAATGATTTATCACAGATACTGGGCCAAATTCTTCACTCAATTACAGAAGAGCTAACTCTGTTGAAACCAATAGAGCTTCACTTGCATAAATTAAAGGAGAATTCTGTCCTGTTGCTTAAATGTAAAGTATTTGTCAAAGCATATCACTATAGAGGGAAATCTGTAGTGCCTTGCTCATTTTAAACCAGTAGAGGGAAACTGCCCTTTGTTTTACACTCTTGCTATGATAGCATTGTCCTCCAGCCTGAGCTCAGAGGCAGCAAGTTGAGCTTGCTTCATTTCTAGCCCTACCACTGCCTCTGAATTCTAGGTCAGTATGTGGACAAGATATTTGCCGAGGTGCTCTTTAAAGAGACAAGTGATTAGTTAGAGGGACCAGGTCGCCCTTTCCCTGCCGATATTAAAATCTGAAAGGAGCCTAGAAAATCAGGCTGTCGGGATGCTAATTTGAAAGGTGACTATCAGACTCAGAGGTCAAAAGATACTTAATGAAATCCAAACACAAACTCTGACTATATTTTTCTTATCCTGGATATGGCTTTTCTGTCCGGAAAGTGTAATCTCCTCAGGAAGGGAATTTTTATCTTGGAATTTTGTATATACAGTGAATCCCCGGTGCATTGCCACCTCTGCAATACGACCCCGCCCATTTGCAAGGCAATTTTCTCGCAGTTTTGATTCAAGGATTTGAAGCTTACCCGGCCGACGCATGCGCAGTGCCTCTGCTCTGCCAAAGGGCAGTGCCAAAGCTCCCTGTGGGGCGGCACCGGCCCGGCCCCATGGGGAGGGCCATGAGTCACGCCATCCCCTGTTACTCTAAGCGCAGGCAGGGACTGACCCCCCCGGGCGTGTGTTACTGTTTCCATGGCTACATGCGGGGAAGTGAAGTGCACCAGGAAAGTGGGGCTGGCCGCGGCGGCCAGTGTTACATGCTCACTCTGCTGCCGCAGCTGAACCCCCCCACACCACGTGGTGGTGCCGGGCCAGCGCGCGGCGCGGGGCTGCAGGCATGCGGCATGAGGCCAGTGGCATGCGACCGGTGGCGCTGAACAGGCAGCGTGGGATGGCCGGCACGCGGCGTGGGACCGGTGTGCAGCGGGAATGAGCACTGGGGCTGGGGAAGGGCCAGGAGCAGTGGCACGGGGTTTGGGCTGCGAGCACGCACGGTCAGCAGCTACGAAAGTGGCAGTGTGGCCAAAGAGAAATCTAGGCATTGTCAGGTGGGGTCTCCCAAGGCAGAGAGGGTGCAGAAACACTTCCCTTTCCTCCCCTGTGCTGTGAAAGCCCATGGGGAGGAGTCGAAGAGGGTCCCCAGTGCTCCTGATTTGCTGGGGGTGGAGAGAAGGGCATGGCCTGCATGCATACTAATTACCTGCATGTGTTTGTGAGTTTGGCATTTCACGGGACCTCTGACATGACCCGTTTCTCGCAAATGCGAGGGTATAACTGTATAAGGTATCTGCCATAATAGGCCCAAAGGGCCTTATTTAAGCTTTTGAGGGAGCAAAAGTAATAATATTGTTTGTATAAGATCTTCATACATAAACAGCCATACTACAAACTGTTGCAGAGAAGTCAGGATGACGAGAGGAAAGGAGCAACTAATTTTTGAGCATAGGTATAGAGCACAGATGTAGAAGCCTTTGAAATGTCAATGTGTAGCTCTCTATGGGTTTCCCTTCACAACCCCAGTGGGATTCTCCCAGGCAGAACCTATTTGCACAGATGCAAAGTCTTGGTTGTATAAATGTAAATGTAGAGTAAATGAAGAGATTTAATGACGATGAGCTTTGGAATCTAGATGTGGCATACGTAGTATATTATTTGAGTAAGCATTTACATTCACCAAGGCCCCAAACCTTGATGAAAGCAGCCATTCTTTTGCTTTGATGAAAGGAATGCCTTTCATCACCTAGTAGGTGAAACCTAAACATAATTTAGTACATGCTAGAAGGTACTGTATAGGACCAGCCCAAGGCTTGTATTGGAAAACAGATATTCTCAATTTACTCCTATCTTTTGGGAGGGTTCCCAATGGAGCTTTCAGAAGAACACATTAAAAACTTCATTTCTTCTCTGAGGTAGCAAAGAAATTAACACACTAATGCATATTTGCACATTTTCAATCTAAGTATTGAAGTGACTGTTCCAGACAGAAGAACAGAAAGAAAATATTTAATTTTAAATGTGTTAGAATTAAGCAGATCTTTCTTCATAATAAGTTACATCATAGTGTTTCAGTGCTTTAGCACATTATGTATGACCTGTTAGTCAGGAATGTGGGATAAATAAAAGAAAATCCCTACCTTAGAATCGTGAATCTGTGTGAATCTGTGAGTTCTGAAATCTTGACTAGTCCTAAGGAAAATTTCTGAAGGAAAGAAAAGTGATTTGGAAAAGTGATTTGGAAAAAGAACAAGTTATGGAAGCAAGCTTCAGGACTCCCATTATACTGGACCAATCTATGATACTAACAGCTACTATAGTCTTGTAGACTCAGTATATTACTCTAAACATTTGTGTTGTGAACACTGCCCCAGTGGAAAAGACAATGAGCATAGTGAATCTTGCTTACATGCCCTTCCTTAAATTAGAGGCCAAAACTAAACAAAGTTTAGACATCTGCTTAGGGTATTCTAGGGCAGATAGTGCTCACAGGGTTTTTGGCAATGGAAGTTGTGTTATCCAAGGTTTTTCACTTATATGATGCTCTCCATAGTTTTTAGAGAATTAAGCTTAAATGACAAAATGACTAAAGTTTCCTAGGTCCCCCACCATAACGGGGGAACAGTCAGAAAGGAAACTCTCTTGAGTTTCCTTGCATTAATGCTTTTAAAAAACCTAGATAAGTGTGTGATGAAAAAAAGTTTATAAACAATTCTTGTGTACAGTCAAGATTAAAACATATGAGATCCTTGTTGGTAAAGAATTTCATTCTTTGTACTTCCAATGAATTATTCGACTATAACATCTTTACAAAATCATAATGTTTTGTATTATCTTGTAGGGACCATTATTCCTATGTGTGGAGTGTGGACAGTGGCAACTTTGCAGAACATATGTAGAGAGAAATGGTTCACTTATTTTCAAATTTACGTTAAAAGATGCTTGGTTTGACTAAAGCATAAACTTTATGAAAGTTTTTTTTAATGATACAATACCTGACATCATAAAGAAGACAATACAGACACAAGTCCTTTGGTACTATAAGCTATGTGCTCATGTGCTTCAGCATCAGTATTCAATATGATTTTGAGAAAACACTCCTGTAAGAAATTGAATTTTACTGTTCTGATAGTATTTTTTCGTATTGATTATGAGTCTGAATGTAGACATTACTCACTGCAGAAATCATTCTTCTTAACAGCAAAATAAATGTGATAGAAAAGTGTTGGTAATCTCTTTAAAAACAAATGGAAAAAGTAGTATTGTCTCTTATGTTTTCACAGATAAAGTTGGTAATTATTTTCCTGTTACAATCTATATTTTTTTAATAAAATCATGTCCATTTCATGAGGAAAGACTATATTGGTTTAAATAAATTTAGCTAGACTGATTCTGATTCTTAATAGAAACTTGTTTAAGCTGAATTCATACATATTCAAATATGTATGAATGTATTTGTTAGCTAAACTTAAAGCAGTAAATTACTATCAACCAAAATCAAAGTGGACAAGAATTAAATCAGTGTAAAATGGTACAGATTAGAGATGCATTTCAATTAAATTTTATGATATAAAGTAATTTCAATTAAGCACATGCAGCTTTTTTTTTTTCAAAACTCAAAAGGTCTGTAGAGATACCTAAATAAATCACTATTTTCTGGATTGCTTTATATATTATAATGCATGAAAAAACAGCTACATAGACTGCCATGCACAATTAGGATGGTTTAACAATGCCGGCTTAGCGTAGAAGAGGCAATATACTAGAACAGTGGGCTCAGTTTCTTCTTTTCCTGATTATTCCAGCACAGCAAAGGTAAAGCTGCTATAGTTATGAAATTCCCTGTGTGTGTGTAGTACAAATACACCTGAGTAAAGTCCAAGGTTGCAGACTTCAGCCATTTTGTTGTCACAGTCTACAGCCTGGTCTTCCTCACTTGGGCATCGAGCTCACATCTGCATTTAACAGCCTATTGAAGCAGGCTTCCCAAAGGAAACACCGAAACTTTTCACACAGGCACTGGAGACGTGTGCCTTTGAGCATCTCCAGAGGGAAGGCCGCCCTTCCTAACGTGTGTACCTAAACTCAGCCAGATGGGGCTTCTCAGTAGGCTTTCAAAGGCACGTCACTCTCCCCTTGAGCTATATCTGGGATTTGAGCACTTACTTCAGAATGCTGCTGCTCTGCCTGACTAACACTGAGGTACAAGTCAGGTACTTGGGGTAAGGGAGGGTGGCGAAGAGCAGCTCCCAGCAATGCCTGCTGCAGCTTTCATGCTTTGTCTTCAAACTGTCTCTTGAAGAGTTTACTTTTGTTCCTCACCTTGACATTCCTTAATCAAAAAGACTTGTCCTAGAGTAAAGGTATGTGTTTCTTTCTGGCTCAGATGGAATTACTACGATGTGTGCTGTTAAAACAAGGATCCCGGGTGGACCTCAGTTTATTTCAGATGTGTTACAAGGGTACTGGAACTTCCAAAGTGTGCTGGGGGAAAATTTCAGAGTCCAATTCAGGTCAGGATTTGAAGTAAAATAATTTTTTATTCATAATTGCCGCTTATACACATTGGTGGATGCCACCAATGAAGGCAAGAAATAAAACAACTATAAACTTATAAAAAGAAGTATTTTATTCCTGCCCTTGTCACCACATGCACTGGAAAGGAGCTATATGGGCTCTTTTTTAGCTAGTAATGTCTAATGCAGGAAGACAGGAATAAGCAGAGTAGAAAGCACCTGTCAGCTCTATTTCCCACTCTCCTTGATTAGCATGAAACATTAATAGGGCTCTCAGAAATTCTGGTCTGAAATGGGCTTTGCTTAAAAACGTGTCTGCCTTTACTGAACAAAAGCTGCTGTCATTAAAAAAGGGCAGATAACTAAAGAAGACTCTTTCTTGAAATTTATACCATTTTTTCATACAATGACAAATTATTTTAATAATAGGAATCGCACACTCTGCCATTTGTATAATGTTTCCCATAAAATTCTCCCATTAAATTTGCACCTCTACTTGACTCATATCTTTTTTAAAAAATGACACACACAAAATGATACATCACGCATTCTTACAAAGAATTGGAAGTGAACATACTGTAATGGGTTAACATACGTTTTAATAAAATTTTCATTGTTGCACATTTCACTTTTCAGTACTGAGAGCCAGGGCTGTACCAGTAACCCCAGGCAATGCCTAAGGATAAAACAAATCATATGGTAGTGAACTATTTTCACCTATTTATCCTTCTACTGAAAATATATTCATAAATACAAAATGAAGCTAGGATACATAGCTAGTATCATTGTACATAACAAAGATATTCCCTAGTACTTGTATTCTTTTATTTTTTAATAATATACATTCTGCATATCTAAGGTGCTTCAGCTTCTGTTTTTATTCTTTACATACCTTGTAAGCCTCAAAATCATTTTCATTTTTGTCTCCTCAAAGTGGTCAGTAACAGGTATTTGAATCTATATAGTGAAATGAAATCCTATTGCACAACCTATTATTGAATACGAACTGTAAGCCAAAAATGTATGCAAGTCTATTTACCTAGCAGCTGGAGTTTTCTGAAGAAGAAACTTTTGATTTGTGGCATATGTAGGTTTATTTACATGTAGACAATCTGTTTCAAAGTATCTGTGTCGTCCAAAATGTTCCTGTACACGTCAGCTTATTAACTGCTTGCTAGACAGGATTATCTATGAGAATAAATACTTGAAAAAATATTTTTCCTGAACATTCATTTTACTATGGAGGTAACCATGCAATTTAAAAATAGTAAGTTTTGTTTCTTCATTACTGTATAGGAATTCTGGAATAAGAATGACATTTTTTTTATCACAAAGTAAAATGGTGTGGTAATAATAAATGAAGTTACTCAAGTTGCACTTAAGTTCTAATTTTTGTGACTGCTTATCTTGTTGCCTACCATCAGAAATTTAAAGGTGGAATCAAAAAGACATAGGGGAATAAGAAAAAAAGCTAGTGTAGATACTCTTTATTTGTTTAAGCAAATTTCAATCTTTCAAATTTTAAAAAATTAGGATCTTTTTTCCCTTGTCTCCCCTCTGTTCCCCAGTCTGCTACCACTAAAGGTGTTTCAGCTTGTCTCTTAATACATTACTAAAGCCTATGTGTCTTCTATAAAAATGGTGTTATACAGAATGAAATGCAAGTACTACAAACCATCATGAGAAATCAAAACAAAGGGAGTTTACAGACAACTTGTAAGTCTCAAAATATTTGCTTCTAAAAGCAAGAAATATTTCTGCTTATATGTATAACAGGGAAATATATTATGAATAAAACTTAGCATTCTCATCATTTCGCATTGATCGATTTTTTTTTCCTTCATGGGTTAAGAATGATACATAAAAGATTTTCTACTTATTTTTGCCTTGTCTTATTTTATAAACGCATAAGTTGTCATAGAAAGCAGAGCTGAGAATAAAATTACTTAGATATTTTATTACTCTGCTTACATATGAACAACACTGATGAGGAGCTTGCTGTTCTTCACAGGCTGAGTCAACATTACTGGAATTTATATTTCCATATTTTTTGATGCATCCCAATAGTACAACCCAGAAACAGAGAAGATGAGTTGAGGAGAATTCTAAAACAATGTACAGGAAAAGTGGCAAAGGAGAATTCTGATGTGTGTGCATGTGTTGTTTGCTTTCTCTCTCTCTCTCTCTCTCCCCTCTTCTTTTTTTATTTTTACTTCATGAAAATTCTTCCTAATCAAATACCAACCAATAAGTGTATAAGAAACAAAACTCAACTCCAAAACTGTTAATATATAGCAAGAGAATACAAGATATAATGCATATTT
>WEKX01025738.1:0-20239 GCA_013390025.1 Pitta sordida | reverse complement strand
GGCGGTGCTGTGCTGGGTCTCAGCGGACACCCGGGGCATACCGCAGTCTGAGCTTTCCACTGTAGGGACCACAGGAGACACACAGGAGCGGGGCAGGGACCGGGGCATGGCGCCATGGGAGCAAGAGGTACCACGCACCCTCCCCGCAAGGCCAGGCCAGTCTCACCCCACAGGGAGCGCCAGCACCACCCCTCGGTGAAGCAGAGGCACTGCACATGCGCTGGCCAGGAAGCTCCATGAATCACTGAGGCAGATTTGCAGATAAAATTTCTTGCAAATCAGCGAGGTTGCAATGGAGGCGTCGCAATGCAGTGAGGTATGACTGCATATGCTGCATTAAGACAATAGCCATGACATAAAAATTTTCACATTACTTTTAAACTGGATAATAATTTTAAACTAGGACTGTTAACATGAAACCTGGACATGGCAATAAATCAGAAGAAATGGGTCTATACACAGCTTTGAAAACATGTATGCAATGACAATAAACCATTTTATTCTGAATGATGCTAAATTATCTTCTCCCTAACAAGCCATGAAAGGTGACCCTTGAAATACAGAAAAATGCCAGATTATTAGAAAGAGAAAAAACAGGTTTACTAAGAATGAAAAGAAGCTGTCAGAAAAAATTAATTAACTAGGTTGCAAGAATTATTACTACACATAAACCAGTTAAAGACAATATGAAATGCCCAGCCCTCCAATGACATACTGATCAGCATAAAAATTTCAGTTATCTCCAGCAGATTCAGATTAACATCAGAATACTGAGTAAGTTTTATGAGCTTTTCAGCAAGTTCTTTTTTGACAGATGAGAAGAGACTATACATTTAACTCTTGGAACAGGCATATTTAACTCAGATTATTTTTCTGAGATAACATTTACAAAGCTGTGAGTCCCAATATTCATTTCATTTCAGACTAAGGGGGAAAACCTTAGTCTTAAGCTAAAAAAAAACCTTAAGCTTTAAGTTATACTCATGCTCAAATTTATCAAATTTTTTGAGTATCAAATGATACTCGAGTGCATCATTAGTGATGCAAAAGAACAAAGACCAGTAGTAATTTTAAGCAAAATGTTTACTATATCTTGCTATTGAGACCTCTTTTTCTAGGCTAAATGGCAAGTTGATGTTATCATACTGGAACCATGCAAGTACTCAAAGAAATTTAAAGGACATATTCCTTCTTTTTCTTTACTGTTCTCACCCCAAAAAAGTGAGATGGAACTTGATAAGTGAGATCATACATGATCCAGAGTCCCTCACAGAACTTAGCTGGTAGGGTGAGACTTCCATTAAAAATGATGGAAACATCACTTTCTAAAAGTTACCAACTGAATTACTATTTTTTTTACTGACAAAGCCTATTTTTTTCCCCATGGTCTATGATGGATACATTTGAAAATGCCTAAAGAAACTTCGTTTTTAAGTACTTACCACCTACCTATTCTGCTTTACATGCACATATACAAACAACAATTAACATCACAAAACCAACTGGAATCTGCATTTTGCACTCATATATGTGAACTAGGGTGAGAAGCTTTGTAGATAATGTAGCTCAAAGGTTCTGTATCCACTTGTATACAAACGATACCAAGGCTTTTGTTCTCAAGTCACAGCACTTCCTCACAGAAAAACTCTAGTCCAAACAGACCTCTCTATAAGACTAAATTCCAGCTCCTTCCTATATCCGGAGGGGAAAAAACCCGCTTCGTATCAACTTCTTGTAATTGCACGTTTCACTGGTGATCTCCACACCTCTGTTTTTCAGATGGTGAAATTCTTGGCATACTGTACATATTAAGCTTATTTTGAAAGAAACATAACTTGAAATACTCTATTATAAATATATTTCAATAATGACTATTATTCATTCAACACTAATACACTGTACTCACCATCCTAGGAATGCTACACACTGTAACAGGATAAACATGCAGCTTTTTTTAGTCTGACACTTGAGATAGGAACTGGATTTTTCATTTATCTTTAAGCATGCAGCTGGCTATCTGTAGAAATATCCGCTAAGCTAACACGTGTTTCTGTGAAGTTATCGTTAACCATACAATTACTACCCCACTGTGACAACATTTCAGTAAATGATTTTTTGATCAACTATACTCATAGCTTGTATTTTGACTAATTACTTTTGACTAATTACACTTTTTTAATGCGCATCATAAAGAAACTAACTTTTTCTGGCTAATGAGATTGTTATAAACTCATAAAGGATGAAAGCACTTTGAAATTAGCAAACCTCTCTGGCAATGTTACTCAGAGCTTCATCTTCTGCAGAAAACCTGTCTTTCACTGGAGTTCTCTTCCGTCCTGATCCAGGAGTTCCCATTTTTATTATCTGGATCTGTATTTGAAAACACAGACAGGAAAAAACTCACTTTTCATTTAGATGTGGAATTAAAAACAATCTACACTCCTAAATGTGATAAGTTCTCCGAATTTTTGCTACATAATACAGTAATCCCCCGTTACTCGCAGGCTGCTGTACTCTTCACGCGAGTCCTGGAATCCATGAAGATAGTGAACCCACTAAGTAGTCAAGTACACCACGCCCGTAGTCAGGCCCCCTCCCCTAACAAGGTCTGGAGGATGGTCCTGAGAGCGGGGCTTGTCTCAGATGTCTGGCTGTGCTCTGCCGAGGCAGGTGAGCAGCGGGGTCAGCGCCGAGCGAGCGGTGGTGTCGAGCGCCGAGCAAGTGGCGCAGAGGGCGCCAAGCACCAAGCAGGGACCCTGGGCTCCTCCAGGCCCCGGCCATGGGACCTGCCTGACTGTGGGCACACAAAGGGCACCGCAGGGGTGGGGTCAGGGGGGAAGGTGCCTCCTGCTCTCACGTACAGACACACACAATTCTTCTGCAACCTGGCAGAGAACAATGCCAAGAATGCAGACACCCCGAGAGACCCCGTTCCCTCTGCCCGTAACCACTCCAGCAGCTTGTCCAGCTCCGTCCCACCATGGCGCGGCTGCCTGCCCCCCCCCACCGCCCCGGCTTGGCGCAGCCGGGCACCAGCCCCCGCGGGACGGGGGAGAGTGCCTCCCGCTGTCACGCACAGACACACACAATGGCAGCCCCATTACCCCCTCTTGTAGCCCGGTGGAGGACAATTCCAGCCGTGCAAAAACACACATTTACACTAAATGCATCTCGGCTGCACCGCGCCGGATCCCAGCTGGAACCAATTTATATTTTCGTGAGCAGACTGGGTTCGCGGTAGGCTCTGTGCACATGCCAGGTCGCACAACTTGCTGGAAAATCAANTGGCTGTGCTCTGCCGAGGCAGGTGAGCAGCGGGGCCAGCGCCGAGCGAGCGGTGGTGTCGAGCGCCGAGCAAGTGGCGCAGAGGGCGCCAAGCACCAAGCAGGGACCCTGGGCTCCTNCGCGACTATGCGGAGGATCACTGTACCCAAGAAACCTGTATGCCATTGGCACACGTTCGTAAAACTTTACTGCAATAACTTGTGGCATCTTTAAAGAACACCACTGCATACTACAAGGTGCACATACAGCATTTATTTACTCAACAGAAGCTACCAGTTTCTGGCTTCAAAGCCAGACACAAGCATCAACTTTCCTGTTCCACAAATATACCTCCATAGGTTGTTACTTTGTATAACACCTAATTAATGGATGTGGAAAAAACTTTTTAAGTAACAAAGGGTTCAAGAATTAAATTTATGTGACCATTAGAGTTCTCTCCAAAACGCCAAGGACAGATTCAACAGACAAATTTCATTAAGCAACCAAGCAGGAAGATGGGGTTTATTTGCATTTCAATGCAGCTGTTCCTCTTCAGTTGCAACAGAATAAGAACTGTCTTCTAAAGCAGAAGGCATTTTTAGAGAAGAAACCCCCATTCTTTTGCCTAAAGAGGTTCACTATTTAGGACATGCAGATAAACATATTAGCTTTATACATCTAGAAGCCAAAAAATATCTTAGCTTTCTTCCAGAACCTTCTTGTGAATGGTAAACATATAAAAGTCATCAACAAAACACAGCCCATACAGCAACAGAAAAATGTCACACATGCACAAAAGTCTGTTTTAGGGTGGTTTTTTTCAAATATCCTAAAGAAATCCTACTTCCAGACACCCAGATCCTTTCCAATGTCAGATTTGAATTTGGTCACAGTCCAGCTACAGTCATACCTCCTTATTCACAGGTTTTGGGGCTCCGTGGGTCCACGTGAAACATTCAGTTTGCAAACGACGGTGCGCCATTAATACAGCAAATTACTGCCATAACTATAGACACTCTGCAACACTGAAACACGTCAGGGCCCCTTAGGGAAGCGGGGGCCTCAGAGTCAGAGCTTTATCCCTTGCACTCCGGTGGCTATGCCAGTCCCTGGGCATAGGAAGTTGCCCATCGCATTCCAGGTGCTGCAGCTGCCAGTGCTTTGCCTGGGGCTATGAATATGCGTACACACTGGCAAGTCCAGGCTGCCTGCCGCGGCTGGAATGGGACCACAGGGTGCCATGTTACAGTTTAAGACTTCCCCAGTCCTGGGGTGGGCGTGTGGCCAGCCCCGGCTGCCCGCTGCGGCAGTGTGTGACTGCACTGTCTTGAGGAATAATACACCTGTCTGCAAATCACTGAAAAAAAATCATGCAGAAATGTTACGCGAATCACTGAAGATGCGAATATGAAGGCACGAATTACCGAGGTGTGACAGAATTTGATATGAATAAGTATTCCACACAGGGATTGAGAGAACAACTTATTTAGAACAAATATTTCTTCTTGCAAACAGAAAAGGTCTAGAAAGAAACTACAGTCAACTGTCTCTACTTTGCAGTTCCCCATTTATGGATTCACTTCACGCAGTATGATTTTGCCATGACTCGGGAGGTCTGTTTCATGGGGCATTCATAACTGCACCTGTGTGAACTAACAGTCATCAATATTCCAAGTAGACAGTCACAAATATGCAAATTAACCTAGGACGCTGTGCTGCACAGGCCACCAGGGCACTGCTCTGCCCACACCGCACCCGCCATGCTCCGCTCAGAGGGAGGCGGCTGCAGCAGTTCCACCCACACCATGCCTGCGCCTGCTCTGTTCTGCTCCGCTCAGGGCGAGGCAGCTGTGGCACTTCCACCTGCATCACGACCACACCATTCCGCTCTGCTCTAAGCGAGGTGGCTGTGGCAGTTCCGCCCGCGTCACGCCCACTCAGTTCCACCCTGCTTGGAGGCCGCTCCACTCAGAGCAAGGAGTCTGCAGAAGGTCCCCCGGCGCGGCACCTGCCCTGCTAGGAGAGAAGAGACTGCGGTCTGATGGCATCCTCCCCAGGGATGACTTTGCACACGTACGAAAGATTTACACACTCCCAGGTTAGACATGTAGTCCAATACTTTCTCATCGCAGACGTGGTGTCCAAGACTTGAAACCACGTCTGGCCCGAGAATAGTGAGACCAGGTCTACCCACCCAGAGAGACGCTGGGACAGCACCAGCTCCCCTGACTGAGCGGAAAAGGGTTTTTTTCTGGCACAGGGTGGACACAGGCACTGGAAGTGCCGACACAGACACCAACACACAGCGGAGCAGTGCCAAAACAGTGCCAGAGCGTGCCAAGGCTGAGAAGGGTGGTGCGAGAGGGCAGGGCAAATTTGTATATTAATGAGCTGCCTATCTACAAGGAGGGAGGGCTTCGCGGTGGGGGGACCAGACCCACGGTACCATGATAAAAGAGAGATGACTGTACTATTGGCTATCCTTTTCAAACTGAACTGGTATAAGAACTATCCTTCATACTAGGTCTAACCAGCAAAGATTCAGTAACTGATTACATTTTATTTAAACCGGAAGGAAAAAATAAAAATAATACCGAGATGGGTATTTTTGTACAAGCAGAGTTTTTACTTCAATCATAAAGTCAAAATACATTGAGGTACTTTCTGGCACTCAAGGATACCAAGTAGCACCACAGCACTTTTTTTTTTTTTTTTTAATATGTTATCCATGTCTTTCTTTCCCCGTTGCCTCTCTTAACTTTATACAACTAGTCGCCTTTTTCTTGCAGGCAAGATTTTCATTGTGCTTCAAATTTTACAGTCGTTTTACTATTCTTCATGTGCACATGAGGGAAATACAGTAATCCCTCAAATTTCATGGGGGTTAGAGTCTTCTCGAGGCCCGCAAAACCAGTCATTTGCAAGGACAGACAGCTCATGAATACATAAATAAGCCATGCCTGTCACCCCACCCCCCTCAGCCCCAGAGCACTGGGGAGAGTTCCCAGTACCTTCCCATACCCTCTGACAAGACAAGGGAGCAAAGGGAATCTCTTCTGAACCCGGGGAGTCCGTGGGCTTCCCTGTGGCCCTGGGCTCCATCTGCACCAGGGTTAATATGTTTCACATTAGATATCAGGCATATTTGCAGTTTTAAATGAGAGTGTTCACTCCAAGATGGCGGTCACAAAAAAGCAAACAGTGTTTAAACCTGGGCGGGGGAGGGGGTGTGCTCAGGGCTTGGCACTCAGGGTGAGGAATCCAACTGTCCATTCCCCCTCCGCCCCCACAAACAGCACTAGCCTCAGTCCAAGCCAGAGCTAAGCCAACCTGAGCAGTGGTGGTGCTAACCCAAGCCAAGCCACACAGCTGCAGCAAGCTTACAAACCACCGTGGGGCTGTAGTGAACCTCTGTGGAGCTGCAGTGGGCTCCCAACACACTGTGGGGCCGTGCTGAACCACCGAGTGATGCGGCAGGCTTCCGACCCACTGTGGGGCTGTGCGCTCCTCCAGGCAAAACAGAGGCAGCTCACACCCTGCTTCCATCTGGAGAAGAATGAAGGGTGACAACAGTCCACTTCCATCTCGAGCAGAATGGAAGGGGCTCCCAGCTGCATCCATCCGGGCTTCAGTGGCTTGGAGTCACCTCCTCTTAGAATCTCCCCTACTCTCAGGATGACACACCTCCTTATCACAGCCACCCACCCCTGTCCTGGTTCTCCTTCCCACCTCCCGCTGTGAGCAGCAGCTCCAGGGCCCTTCACTGCAGCCCATGGCCCCTCCAGATCCCCTGCTGGTGGCAGCAGCGGCAACCCCTGATGGAAAGGGGGGTGAGGGCAGGTACAGATGCCAGTTGCAGCCCTGCAGTCCTCCATCCCTATCTTCAGCCGCAAGCAGCCGCCCCAGGCTCCCTTGCCACAAGCCTGTGCCCCCTCTGGACCCTGTGCTGGTGGCTGGCAGCTACAACCCCTGACAGGAGGAAGGGCTGAAGGTGGGTACAGCTGCTGCTTGCAGCCCTGCCATCCTCCCTGCCCCTCCTGCTGCGAGCAGGGAGCCCCCTTGCTGTGGCCTGTGGCTCCCCTGGACCCACTGCTGGTGGCAGCAGCAGCAACCTCCAACAAGACGGGGGGGTGAGGGTGCATACAACCACTACTCATAGCCCTGCCACCCTCTCAACCCCTCCTTCTGCAGGGAGCAGCCTGTGACCCCCTCGCTGCCACAAGAGAGGAGATGAGGGGTTGCTGCAGGTTGCCACCACCGCCAGCGCGAGGGCCGAGTTCCACCCCCATGCTATCAGCTCGAAAGATCACCGCTCGTTGCCCTGCACTATGGGCAGCAGGAGCTAGACCTGGGACAGGCAGCGGCAGCAGCTCCCGTGGGCCCGTGCCCAGTGGAGGGAGACCCACCACAGCCCCATGGCAGGCAGCCATCGTAAAGCATTGACACCATGTAACTTTTACAACACTCAAAGGAGGGACTCTAAGCAGTGCCCAAGTGAGCTGCCCCACTCCACAGAGCTTGGCAGTCCTGACCGCTGGCGTGGGATGGTGGCAGAGACACTGGTGCATGTGCGGACAGGAAAATGCCATGAAGAATTAAGGTATCTTTCCAAGAAAAAAAACCTGCAAAGACCTGAAGCTGTGATAAGTGATCTGCAAAGTATTGCAGGACTACTGTAGAATACAGTCAACCCTCTCTACTTGGCAGTCCCTCATTCACGGATTCACCTCTTCAAAGTCTCATTTTTCCACGACTGGGCAGGTCCACCTCGCAGAGCGTTTGTGACTGCACATGAGCGAACTGACACTCGTGAATATTCCAAGTAGACAGTCATGAATAGTCAAATTAGCCCCGCATGCCATGCAGCACAGACAACCAGTGCACTGCTCTGCCAGTGCCGGCTGGGGCGCAGAGCGCAGCAGGCACACATGTTGCCACCCCGCTGAGGTGGCACGTGTACTTCTCAGCACTCCCCGATGTGTTTCCTCCCAGGGCCGGCCACCCTCAGCAAAGAACACTGCAGGCACACACGCCGCCACTGTGTCAAGTTCCCGCTAGGCCGGTACATTTACTTCTCAGCCCTCCCTGACGTGTTCCCTCGTTCCCTCGTCTGGCCTCATGGCTGGCCATGGCGCGAAACGCAGCAGGTGCACACACTGCCACCACATTGAGTTCCTGCCAGAGTGGTACGTGTATCCCCGATGTGTTCCCTCCTGGGGCTGGGCGCCCACCTCGCTGTATCCACCAGGCATGGGAACGGACACAGCTGTGCCAGGGCTGGGAGCAGCACCTCACCCCTAGTGGTTCCTGGGTTTGAACACTTTGTTTTTATCTGGAACAAGGCAGCGAGTACAAAGCATGCCATTTGGCATTTAAATGTAACAGCAGGATGGCAGCAGTGGCTGCCGCGTCACTACAGTAATGGTGCTGCTGATGGCGCGGTGGTCGAGCAGCTTCCAGCTCCGGGTGCTGGGGGAGAGGCTTTGTGCTGCGGAAAAAGGTGTGGCCAGGAGACACTCCCAGCAAATGCATGGAGATGGCCCTGCAGCTGCAGCAGCCAGGCATTCTCCAGGATGTGTAGCTGTCTCCACGCTTTCCCGGCCCAGGCTGCCTGGGACACACTGCCGAGGGAGGATAGGGGCAGTCAGGACCCTCCCAAGTTGCTGCAGCTATACTTCTCTTCCAAAGTCATCATCAGTCCCCTGTCCCTCCCAGACCGGTGGCTCCTGCGGCCCCAGCGCTGTACACCCCGCCTCACTGTGTCCACTGGGCCCAGCAGTGGGGCAGGACACACAGCGCAAGCAAAATTCTTAGGTACCTGCTCAGCACACCTGTGCTGTCGGGGACTTCAGGTAAACTCGACCCTGAAGTGAACAAACTTCTTCCAGATATTGAGCTAAAAAAACCAACTTCAAATTCCTGCTTGTAAAAAAACCCCAAGCAAAAACCANATATTGAGCTAAAAAAACCAACTTCAAAGCCCAACAATACAAACCTCCTGCTAGAAGTAACAATTCTTTGTGGAAAAGCCAAGATGACAAAATATGCAATTAAGCTGCAACGCATGTGTCTTTTATAGATGCAGATTGGCCAAGGAGTGCTGAAAACTTGTACATAACAGACAGAGGAGCACTACTTCTCAGCCAGCACTGCCCACCCTACAGGGTGGGGTCGTCCTCGGTCATCCCCATATTCAGATGTAGCCAAGACTGACTGTAAAAAAGAGGAAATCCCCACCATATTTCCTCCCCGCTATTTTGCCGCCGCGCGCCCAGTGCAAAAGAAGTAGAGAGGAACTGGCACACGTCCACCTTGTTATCCCCGGTTTGCGTCCCATGCTACCACAGGGACTAGCTGCAACCGTCCACCAGCATACCACTGTGATGGGCCACCCGTGACAGCCATGACAGGGCTGGCAAAGCTGTTGTTGATGAGGGTTCCTGGGGCACTGGCAGCACCCCTATTACCACCGGGATGAACGCGGCAGCCACCAGCGACGCCGCACTCGCATGTTTAAATGCCGCCAGAGCTCTGCACCATTGGGCCCAGTAGCCGCTGTGCCGTGCCAAGAGTGTCCCGCAGGAGGGAACACACTGGGGAGAGCTGAGAAGTACATACACAGTCCAGCCCCACAAAACAGACCTCCCCAATCACGGAAAAATCACGCCGCGAAGTGAGGTCACAATATGGGAAGCGCAAAGTGGAGAGGGCTTACTATGCTATCATTAGACACATAAAGCATCTGCAAGGCTCTTATAACAGTCACAGAGGATCTCTCAGGGCACAACATAAACCATATGGAGGCTTCAGAGAAGCAGTGCAACACAGCTGGACTTCTCCAGAATCAGCACTACCACGAATCCTGAATATCCAGGAAGAAACTCAGAACTCAAATGCAATTTTAAAATATAAGGAAATGACAATACTATAATAAGCACCATGAAAAATTTTGAAAATGCCTAACAAAAATAAACCACAAGAATCTTCTAGAAATGTTTATGCTAAGATAAAACAACCATCATTTTTATACAACTTTTTCAAAATTAGTATCCTTTCCATTAC
This sequence comes from Pitta sordida, assembly GCA_013390025.1. Lineage (NCBI taxonomy): Eukaryota > Metazoa > Chordata > Aves > Passeriformes > Pittidae > Pitta > Pitta sordida. The sequence continues at coordinate 9,913 of WEKX01025738.1, read as the reverse complement.
AGTAATTAAAACACAAATCACTGCTACTATATTGAGGTTTCATTTTTTAATGAAACAAACAGAGAGCCCCATGGTAACAACCCATATTCTGCAACAAGCTGCAACTATTTAAAAGATTTTTTCCATTACCAATTTAATACACTTCTACACTCTTTTCTACTATTGCTACAGTTACAGTACAATGAAGAAAAGGCAGTGAAGCAAGGCCAAGAGATTGCCCTGGGCACCTCCTTAAAAGAAACAGCAGCTGGAGAAAACTCCATCAGTTGACATCATCACAGCTGATGAATTCTCTCCTGTGGCAGCACACTTGGTAGGCTTAAAAACACTTGTTCCCACCTGGTCCTTTGATAGGTGCTCCTTTACCTCTTTCCTAGAAGCAGATCTCAGTGAAGAAAACCTGAACTTTATCATCTTCATGAGGAGATGGCATCAAAAATTGTATTTAAATAAATAAATAAAGTATAAAGTTTTGGAAGCACATGTAACGCATAATCACAAACTGTCCATTACCTACATTTACACACTACCTAGTTTCCAAATATTAAGACAATAAAATCGGAATAACTTCTCAGAAAGCAGTTTTATCCATTTTTTGTAATACGTACTACTGCACTATAGGTACTAACTCATAATGGTCACCACACACCTTCCCGTTAGGATCTTGCAAACAGAAACAGCGACACAGTATCAAATCTGTTATACTTGTTTCTAACCCACTACTGATATTATACACCAGTAGTATTCAATGATATATGACACTGATCTAGGTTTTTTGGGGTATGTGCACATGACAACTTGTGTGCTGTGTGAAAACCTAGACCTCAATAAGCTCTACTGATCCCCACTACACAGAGTCCACTTTCTAAAAGTTCACATCTGGTAAAGTGCTACGCCATCCTCTGAGACAACGAGACTCTGGGGGGTTGTGGGGGAGAAAAAAAAAAGCTCCTTTGGAGTCAGTTCACAAGAAGTCCTGATGTTTAGGGCAATAAGCACTAAACCATTTTCTATTCACAAGTTCTCAGTCACCGCCAAGAATTCAGTTCAGGTAAAGCAGACTTCCCAGTAAAGTAAACAGCTCCAAACCCAAGCGAGCAGGAAACAATTGCAAAAGCTTGTCATGCACGTCAAACTACTTTGTACTGCTAATGTGCCTTTCACCTCTTCTTAAATCANCAGCCAGGGTAAAACCCGTTACACTAAGCAACTACATTGACTAAGGAAGCAGATGTACCGTGTATTAAGATAACTGTTTCTGGGTCCCAATAAATTTAATAACCTCATTTTATAATTATAATGAACGTCTGAAGAACAGACAAGCACTGATTTTATCTTACATGAAATTTGTATTATCCCTCTACCCACCCCCATCTGCCGAGATACAGGATGCTAATACTAATGGTATTTTAAAGGCATAAAACTGATCCTAGACCTTCCTCATTTCATGTCAAAAATGCCTGTCTCTCTGAAATCACAGAATCACAGAATATTATGAGTTGGAAGGGACCCACAAGGATCATCTAGTCCAACTCACCATCTAACACCCGTACAGAGACCGAGAGCACATCCCAGAGCGTAACACCAACCTAGATCCCTCACAGTCTAGCAGGCCACTCCGAGCCGGAAGGGGCCCAGGGTCATCCAGCCCTACACCCCCCAGCTAGACCATGTCACTAAGCTCCTCGTCCAGTCTTCTCTTAAACCCCTCCAGGGATGGTGACTCCACCCCCTCCCTGGGCAGCCCATTCCAATATGCAATTACTCTCTCTGTGAAAAACCGCTTCCTAATGTTAAGATTGAACCTCCCCTGAAATGAGTAAGTCACTGGGTAGATTATACAAATTCAAAGCGGTACTGCTTCATCTACAAAACGTTTTTATTACGAGTGAAATACTGATAATGCTGCCCCTTCAAAGCGTCACGCTAGGATTCAAACTGGAAATCACTTAAAACACATGGAGCAGATCACAGTCCGGCGCTGTCTTCGAGCTCCTCCCAAACTCACGAACGTGCCCCACCTTTCCTACCGTCATCAACAGCCTCTTTGCAATTACAGCCACGGGGTGCACTAAGAATAAAGAACCGCGCTCCGAAACACAGAACGGCCCACAAACGCCCAAGCGCCACCGAATCCTCCCGCAGCTCTGCGCGGGGCGGGCACAGCGAGAGAAGAGCACCGAAACCCACACACAGCTGGGATGTGGGCACGCCTCCGGCTCCCCCTCTCTCCCTCCCCTTCCCTCCGCCGTTTGCCCTCAGCTCCGCAGGAGGGAGCGGCAGCCGCCGCCGGAAGGGCTCGGGCAGGGCCCGGCTTCCCCCGAAGGGCCGCACTGGGGAAGGGCCGCATCCCCACCTCGCTCTGCCGCTCGGGTTTCTGTATCTGCGACTCTCCTCCTGCCCCCCGCCCTCGCCCTCTCTCCTGGCCCGGGCCTCAGGGAGCCTTACCTGCAGGCCAGCCTGCCGCTCGGCCGGGGCGCCTCAGCAGCCACAGGGGGTTCTCTTGCTCTCCCCGCCACCGTCCCAACGGGGGCTCGGGGAATCGCCCGAGGCTCGTCCCTCGCCTCACTCCCCACGCCCAGTGACCGGACCGCTGTGACCGCCAGACACGGACCGTCCACGGGCTGCGGCGAGGCAGCCGCCACCTCGCTTCACCCTGCCCGCCGCCCCCTCCCGCCCCTTCCCCGGGAGCGCCTGCGGGAACCGCGGCCGCAGGGACAGCTCCACGCTGCCCTCCTCTCCCCCGCTCCACGCTCTCGCCTCCTCCCCTTCACGACCCGGCCTCACAACATCGNGGGCGGGGCGCGCATGCGCAGCACGGGCGGGGCGGGGCGGGGGCGCGGGGCTGTGCTCCCGGGGAGCGACTCTCTTCTTGTTTTGCTTCTGCTTTCCCCCGCAGGGAGGGAAGGGCGGCAGGTCGTGCCCTGCAATGTGCCGGGCTGCGGCGCCCTCTCTCCGCCTACGCCCGCCCCGTGTCACCGGGCGGCGTGGCTGACTCGCTGCTGCGGTGGGGAGAGGTTGGTCTGGGACCTTCCGCGTTGCGCTTCGTGCTCGGTTTTAGCTGGGGTTTGTTTTTCGTGCTCGTCCTGTGCCCGGGGCCCTCCGCCCTCGCCTGGCGGCTGACGACACCAGAACGAGAGGGCACGGCCTCAAGCTACGCCAGGGGAGGTTCAATCTTAACGTTAGGAAGCGGTTTTTCACAGAGAGAGTAATTGCATATTGGAATGGGCTGCCCAGGGAGGTGGTGGAGTCACCATCCCTGAATGTGTTTAAGAGAAGACTGGACGAGGAGCTTAGTGACATGGTCTAGCTGGGGGGTGTAGGGCTGGGTGGCCCTGGACCCCTTCCGGCTTGGAGTGGCCTGCTAGACTGTGAGGGATCTAGGTTGGTCTTACCGCTCTGGGATGTGCTCTCGGTCTCTGTACGGGTGTTAGATGGTGAGTTGGACTAGATGATCCTTGTGGGTCCCTTCCAACTCATAATATTCTGTGATTCTGTGATTCTGTGACTCGGGTAAAGTCCTCGGCAAACACTAAACCTTACCTCATACTTGCCTAAACGCGGCCAAGCTTCGGTGCTGTCGAAATACGTGCGAACATCACAGTCCCTGGGGATAATACACAGAAAATCAATTACTCCAGCATTACCTGTCTTCGGGTTTATACACAAAACGGGCAAGTAACAGCCATGAAACTTCATGAAATCCTGCTGTGAGGTAGGCTTGGGGTCAGGTCTGCAGTGTGAAGAATGAAAAGGAGTTTTGGCCCTCACAGAATGTAATCAAGCAAACTGAGATACCATTTTATGAAATTGGTAACATATTAAAAGGTATTCGAGTGTGTTAGAAGCATAAATTGCAATGAATCCTTGTTTAATTTACCGTTAATCCTACTATAGTGACTTTACTAATTATACTGGATAGCTTTTTACTAATTGTATTGGTTTTCATGCATTTTAACACAGTACTTGTTGCTGAACTATATAAGCTTTGTTTATGTAAGGAGCATGTGTAATGGGAGAATTCTGGAGGATCCATCCAGGCAGGCCTCACCGATTTACGACTGAAGTGGTCAGGTGGGCCTAACCCTAACCTTGGACACGCCAGGGCCCTCAATTTATGGCCAAAGTGGACGAGTTGGAAGAGATAACAGTGCCATGGACCAAGCCAATTAAGCTAACAAGGAAGATAACAGTGTTAATGACAAAACTGGGCCAACTTTGCAGTCGGGTTCAATAGTTCCTGATGATGATGGACTCTTTCTTCATCAGTGTGACCCCTGACGACCCTCCCCACAATTAATTGAGCATTCCCAGAAGGGGGGAGAGGCAGCTGTGTTCATGTAAATGATTTAATTATAATAATCCTTCCTATCTCTCGGATGGTTAATGCATATGTATAAACAGCTAATGTACGTGTATGTATAAGCATAGAATATAAAATGTAAAACCTTCTGATGAACTGATGAACTTGGAGACTGCTGAGTTCATGTGTCCAGCGCTGCTTGGCTTTGTCTTATAATAAAATGTATTATGGATTTTAATTCTTAGTGAGCTTGTTTCTCACAGTAGTAATTTGCTTTTCAACACCTCTGCCATTAAGTACTTGCAGGTGTCTCTAAGGGGGTGGAAGTCACAGAATCACAGAATCAGTAAGGTTGGAAAAGACCATAGAGATCATCAAGTCCAACCTATCACCTGTTACCTAATCTAATCTAGTCAAACCTGTTACCTAACCTGACCTGTTGCCATCCTACTACCAACACATCATCCTACCTATAACACACTACCCTAATATCTAGGTCATGTCACCAAGAACTTCATCCAACCTTTTCTTAAACACCTCTAGGGACGGTGACTCCACCACCTCCTTGGGCAGCCCATTCCACTGAGAGATCACCCTCTCTGTGAAAAAGTTCCGCCTAATGTCAAGTCTAAATCTCCCCTGACGCAGTTTAAGACTGTGTCCTCTTGTTCTATCACTGGTAGCCAGAGAGAAGAGACTGACACCCAGCTGACTACAACTTCCCTTCATGTAGTTGTAGAGAGCGATAAGGTCTCCCCTCAGCCTCCTCTTCTCCAGACTGAACAATCCCAGCTCTCTCAGTCGCTCCTCATAGGGCTTGTGTTCCAGCCCCTTCACCATCCTTGTCGCCCTTCTCTGGACACGCTCAAGGATCTCAACATCCCTCTTAAACTGAGGAGCCCAGAACTGAACACAGTACTCAAGATGAGGTCTAACCAGTGCTGAGTACAGGGGGAGAATAACTTCCCTAGTCCTACTGACAACACTATTCCTGATGCAGGCCAGGATACCATTGGCTTTTCTGGCCACCTGGGCACACTGCTGCCTCATGTTAAGTTTTCTATCCACCAGCACTCCCAGGTCTCTTTCCACCTGATCCTCCTGCAGCCACTCCAATCCCAGCCTATAGTTCTGCATGGGGTTATTGTAACCGAAGTGTAGCACCCGACACTTAGACTGGTTGAACCCCATGCCATTGGATTCAGCCCATCTATCCAGCCTGTCAAGGTCTCTCTGCAAAGCCCTCCTACCTTCCTCCAGATCTACATTTATCCCCAGCTTGGTGTCATCCGCAAACTTGCTAATAATATCCTCCATCCCTTCGTCCAGATCATCAATAAAGATATTGAACAGGACAGGTCCCAACACTGAACCTTGAGGCACCCCACTAAGTCATCAGAAGAGATGCCATTTTGTGGCACCTGCAGCCACCCCGTGCCGGGAAAAAAACCTTTTCCGCTTGGCCAGGGACGCTGGTAGGGGGAGCTGCCCATGCCGCTGTCCCAGCATCTCTCCAGGTGGGTAGACCTAGTCTCTGTATAGTTGGGGTAGACGTGGTGTCCGGTGTTGGACACCACATCTTCCTTGAGTGTGCGTAAATTTTATGTAACTGTGTAAATCATCCCCAGGGGGAATAGGAGGAACCATGCGCCTCCGGGCCCCCATGAGCTCATGTTTAAACAGATCTTGTGCTGTGGTTGGGCCCTCTGGACCCTCTGCTGGCCGAGCCTCCCCCCCATACCCCGCCTCCGGCAGGAGAGGGTCAGTGGCTGGCTGCGCTTGGCCAGCCCATCACCACAGGAATGCCGCTGACACAGTCAGTGGCCAAGTGGGTGCCCTAAGGGTCCCACCTAAAATGTATAATGCTTGGCTCAACAGCCAGCAGGGAATTCAAGCCTAACTTTGCAGTATGAAACCAGCACTGCTTGCAAACAGTCGCCTTGCCTTGCTGCACTTGCGAGAGGGGAGGGGACAAACTGCAACAGTACCTGGGCCACGCCTGGGACACCAGCCCAGCCGTACCACTGCTGTGACTCAGGGGGGCAAGCCCAACTCTGCAGCCAGTGAGAGTGGTGGGCCTTGCTGTGAAAAGAAACACTTGCAGTATCCAGCCCCCAGGATGGGTGGTGCTGGTAGTGGCCAGTACAAACAACATGTAGAAGATCATGCAGCGCTGAAATTTTGGTAGCTAATTTGGCTCTCAGCGGTGCGAGACTATCACTGTTGGCTCAAATCTAGGACTGTAAGACCTGTTGCAGGTCCTACTCAACTTGTTACTCTGCTCCAGCAGCATCCCTGACCCTGTGCTTCTCCAGATACTGATTTTTGTTTACATTTTTGTTTAAATTCACTGGGGAGGGAGGGCAGCAGGTACGAGTTCCCATCCCGATGACCTAGGTCGGGGTGGAACTCCCTCCAGATGGGAGAGGAGCACTGTCCCACCAGCCATGCTCTTTCTTGGGCGCCGCTGCCTGGGCAGGCTGTGTGTGCCGCTGCCGATCACAGCGCAGATGGTGGCACCAGCGATGACCGATGGACACATGCCTGATATCAGAGCAGAGTTCCACCACTGCTCCAAGAACCCTCAACAAAAACAGCTTTTCCAGTGCTGATGTAGAGTGGGGCAAGTGCAGCCACAGCCGGGCGCTCCAAGCCGTGAGTCCGGTGCAGGTTGGCTGGGTGTAGCTATGACCAGGCACTCTGAGCCATGAGTGCGGCCCAGTGTGGGCCAGCAGAGTGGTGTGCCAGCGATCTGTGAGGAGGCATGGAGGTGAGGCAAATCTGCATATTCATTGATGTCTACTTTGAATATTCATGAGTGTCAGTTCGTACAGGTGCAGTCGTGAATGCCCTGCAAAACGGACCTCAGTCGCGGGAAAATCATACCATGAAGATGTGACTCCGTGAATGGGGAACAGTGAAGTATTCACAGTGTAGATAAGGCCTGAAAGGATGTAAAAGATCATCTAGTCCAACGTATAGTCCAACTAACCTAGCATCTACATCTAAATCATATCGCTCAACACTTTATCCAGTCTTACTTTAAACACTTCCAGGGTTGGCAAGTCAACCACCTTTGTGGGCAACCCATTCCACATCCGGATCACTCTTCAGTAAAAAATCTTTTCCTAATATCAAGTCTAAACTTCCCCTGCTGAAGCTTAAGACTATGACCTCTCGTCCTGTCTCCAGAGACCAAGGAGAAAATACCAACCCCTGCCTGACTACAGTCTCCTTTCAGGTAGTTATAGACAGTAGTACAGTCACCCCTGAGCCTCCTCTTTTCTAGGCTAAACAGACCCAGCTCCTTCAGCCTCTCCTCATAGGGCTTATCTTCTGGCCCCTTTACCATCCTAGTTGCCCTTCTCTGAACTTNTTTCTGCGGAGCTCTCAGCTAGCTCCAAGTTTCTGTCTCTGGGCTCCAACACATCAGCAGTGTTGTCCAGTTTTTACCTCTCCATCTTCAGTCTTGATGCTTAGACGGATTCTGCGGTCCTGGTTCTCTCTCTTTGGTCCATAGGTTTTCACCATGGTCAGTCCAATTCACAAGCAGCAGCGGGATGCCTGGAAGAACATCTCTACCCCTTCTCTCGTAGGCCTGGGGGCCTTCAAATCTCTCAGCCTCCCGACGCAGGTTCTGAGCTGGCACACTACATCTTACTACTGAACTTTTTTTTCTTCTCTCCCAAGTATGTTATTCTGCAGAGACGCCTGCCTTTATCTCTAACTTTGAAGGCCATGGCAGCACGGACAGCTCAGGCAAGAGCTGAGCTGTTAACCCCCTCGCTACCAGAGCAGCAGAAAAAACCCCTAAACCATAACACCAGTAGAGAGGGTTGACTGTTATTTTTACATTTTTCTACAATGAAATGTTGATATTTGCATACCATTAGTCTTTTAATATCATAGACTGCGTGTTTTTCTTTAATGATATGGCAAAATTCATCCCCTTGAGAGCAGACATGCGTTTTTGTTACTTGGAAGTGCAATTTTTTACTTGATTGAAAAGCAGTGCACAGGCACTGGTATAGAATATCATAGTAGCAATGCTGTGTTCAGCATCATTAATGAGAGTGAAACAGTCAGGTTATAGAAATTTGTGTTTGAACTTCTGCTGTGAAAGTACTGAAGTTACAAAATATAGAATTATTTATGAGTATGCCTTGATCAAATACTTACTGAAGCTACTATAAAGCTTGCTCTATTAATAATGAGTTTCTGCTAAAAATAATTAAATGAATGAATGAAGTATCATTGGATCTGCCTTTGAATATTTTTTCCTCTTTGCTGTTGTGTTTTTATACAGTAGGTTAGTATGGATCTCTTGTCATATGTAAGCGAACCTGCTTGTTGGGATGAATCTCTAAGTCATTTATATGGAATACTTCCAACAATATTGACTTCCTGAAATAATTTTATGATTAATACACAATTTTAAAGAGATGTTTTTCACTGTAACAACTTCTATGAGAGAAAAATATGTTTTCCTCTGCAATGTTTGCTATTTCTCCAGTTCGGAATATCTTTGGGTTTTTTTCTCCCACTCTTCTTTAGCATTTCTGATCTTCCCATGAATATTTTGTTTTGTAAGTATTGCACCTTCTGGTGAAGAATATAATAGTAATGGCAGACTTCATCCCTGATGTCATTCCATCTATTTTCCCTTATGTATCCTCCTCGTTGTCTTACTCTCACCCCTGCCATCCTCCCTTTGTGCAAAGAATAACTTCCAGCTATAAGTTCAACTGGTAGATTGATTTACTGATGAAGACTGATTCATTTAAGAGCATTTTAAGAAGTCCTGACCACCTCCATCGACTTATTTCTCTTTTCCCCATTTTATGCCTTTCCTTTCCAGTAGTTTTCCTCCCCTCAATTCAGCTACCGTACTCAGCAATTCATTTGGCACAACTGAACATATTTTTTCCCCCCCACCAGCTGTAGTAGATCCTCTTTTGGAGATTACCAGTGATGTTAGTAATTGCTTATGCCCACTTCCCCTCAAAAAGAGTGTTATAATACTCCCTTGTGACAAGTGGAAAACCAACTTTGTGTGCCTATACTGAAAAATAAATGCAAACTGCTTTTGTCATGTGGGGAGCAAGTTTTGCTTGTTTTGTTTTTTTCAAAACAGTTATTGGATGTGCTTACAAGAGCTTCTGCCAGGCCCTTTCAGTCCAGTCCTCCTTCACCTTTTGTTAAGAGTTTAATTTCTGCTAAAGATACATTTCTGTCATTAGATACACAGACATGTATTGAATAAATGTTTTCAATCTCAGCATTTATAGTTTTAATATTTCAAGAAAGAAAGAAGCAAAAAAGATGCATTGCCTTCCTTGGACGACCTTTTGTATGTCATCTTCTCTGCACTGTTTTATTGACTTAGAAATAATTAGAGCCCAGAATATATCTACAGAGTATAAGGTCTGGGGAACCGTAGCAATCAGATAGTTTACACCATAAGTTAAATGTAAAAATTAGGTAAACAGACATCAGGTAGTTTACAGTGAAGTTACTAGACTAGCGAATATATGTATTTTTAGTTACTGGAAAAGCAAAAGAATCATTAATCCTGTGGTACAGTCAAAAGATCACAGAATCACAGAATCA
>WEKX01025733.1:22563-38732 GCA_013390025.1 Pitta sordida | reverse complement strand
AGCCCCCTCCCCAAAAGCCCTGGCACCCTCTCTGGCATCCCCAGCCCCCTCCCTAGAAACTCTGACACCTTCCCTGTCATCCCCAGAACCTTCCCCAGAAGCCCCAGCCCCCTCCCCAGGAGCTCTGGCATTCCCAGAACCTTCCCCAGAAGCCCTGGCACCCTCCCTGACAGCCCTCAGCATATTCCCCCAAAAGTCCTGGCAACCTCTCCAGCCCTGGCACCCCCCCAACAGCCCCAGCATCTTCTCCAGCTGCCCTGGCATCCTCTCCAGTTGCCCTGACTTTCTCCCCACATAACCCAGGATCCTGCCCAGGTACCCTGGCATCCTCTCCAGTTGCCCCAGCGCTCTTCCCAGGGATCCCAGCTTCTTTCCTTGCTGCCCTGCCATTCTCCTGTGCCTTTCCAGCATCTTTCCTGGGCACCTTGGCATCCTCCCTGGATGCTCGACATCTTCCCCAGCATCCCCCCCATTCCCAGTGGGTACCACTCCCACACCACGGACGCTTTTGATGCTCTGGAGCCCAACCCCAACTTGCAAACCTGGGTATTAAATGCCCCATCCTGCCACCACCCCCAGCACCGAGCTGGAAAATGGGGACCAGGGATCCTGGGATGCTCTTGCCAGGCAGGCAGGGCAAAGCACCGAGCTCTCCCCAGCATTTTAACAGCCACAAGTAAGATTTTTGAGGGTTTTCTTTGCTCTGTGCTCTGTTATTTCACCCGCGTGCAGGACAAGAGATGCCTGCACCTCGTGTTTCCCGCCTCGGCCACACAATTTGCGGCCGCACTGGAGAGTTCTTGACTGTCGCTCAGCGATTTAATGCCACAAAGTGCCAGCTTTTGTCTGGGAGCGACGCTGGGGCAGCACTTAGCCCCGGGTGACATTCCTGCAGCCCAGCCTGCCTTTGGGGAACGAAATCCCGGGCACGAGGTTGTGGAACGGCTCATCCTGTACCACAAAATTCAAAATAACCCCCCCCACACACACACCCCGGGCTGAGATAACCTTTGTGCCACAGCCTCCCCCCCAAAACCTGCCACATCCAGAGCCCTCCCTGGGGCTGGATTTGCCTCCCTGGCTCTGGGGGGTGTTGCTGGGATTTGTTTTCCCGACATTCCAGCACCATTGCTCCTTTAAAGCCACTGCCGGGGGGTGGGAGCACAGGGGGCTCTGTGTCCCCTCCTGTTGGAGCCGGAGACCATCTCAGCCCTGATCCCACATGGATCCTTCCCCTAAACCAGTGTTTCCTGGCATCCACAGCTCCTTTCCTGCACAGGATTTGTTCCTTGCCAGCAGATCCAGGAGCTGCTGCAGGGAGATAAAGGAGGAGGAAACACAACCCTCCTCTGTCCCCTCCCCGGGGGGATGTCACCCCCTGCCCTGGCTGCAAACACTGGGGTTTGGGTGCTGTTCCTGCAGCCACGGCTGAGCTTTGAGATGCTCCCAGGGCTGGGAGAGCTGGGAATGTTCACCTGGAGAGGGGAAGGATCCAGGGAGAGCTTGGAGAGCATTCCAGAGCCTCCAGGAGAGCTGGAGAGGGACTGGGGACAAGGCCTGGGGGATGCCCCGTGCATGGAAATGTCCAAGGACAATTGGAGCAGCCTGGGACAGAGGAAGGTGTCGCTGCCCGTGGCAGGGGGTGGCACTGGATGAGCTTTAAGGTCCTTCCAACCCATTCCATTGTTCAATGATAAGGAATAAAACCCTGCCCTGCTCATGGAGCCAGGATTCCTCTGGGAACACTCAGCCCGTTCCTGGTGCCGGCACAGCCAGGGAGGGGTTACTGTGCCTGGAGCTGCTGGAAGCAGGTTGGGATAATGTTCATTTGTCTTCATTAGGAGCAGGAAACCCGGGAAGGAGCAGCGGTGTGGCCCAACAAGGGGCCCTTTTCAAGGATCATTGTGCCTTTTCTTCCAGGTAATGGAGACAAATGGGAAGTGCCTGGAGCTGTGAAAGTCACCGGGGGCACGGGCACTGCCACCACTCCCTGCCCACGGGGACAGCACTCGGGAAGGGGCTGTTTCCACAACAGGCTTTGTTGACACCAATAACAGCAGGAGGAGAGGAGAGGAGGTGGCTGGGACCTGCTGGGTGCTGAGCTTTGCCCCGGGGTGGAGGCGGCATCACCCTGTCGGGGTCCTCTGGCTCAGGGTGGGTTCCCAGCAGGATCAGGATAGGTTTGTGTCCCATGATCTGGGACAAGGACAAGATTTTGCTCCTTATTTCCCAGAAGGCCAAGGATGGTGTTTGAGCTCCTCGGTGCCCAGCAGGATGAGGACAAGGCCCCTCCTCCCTCCCCGGGTGCCTCCAGCCTCTCCCTGTGCCCCCCAGGCGCTGTTTGCTGCTGCCATCGGGCCACGATGACCCCGGAGATGCCCAACCCCGCACACAATGGGCGATTGTTGTTTGCCAGCCTTTGAACACTCACCGACTCCTCTGCAGGGGAAGCCGGGACTGTAACCCCTCCATGTCCCTCCCAGCCAGGGGGACTGTAACCCCTCCATGTCCCTCCCAGGCACAGGGACTGGGACCCCTCCATGTCCCTCCCAGCCACCCCCATCCCTTTTGGGGGACAGTGGCACTTTGTGGCCTGGCAGTGATGACACCTGGCACAGCTTTTCCTTATGGCTGGGAACAGAGAGCCCTGGGAGAGCTGGGGGACAGCAGAGGGTGATTGGAGTGGGGTGTTGGAGTGGCAGCCCCTGCAGGCTGCCCCAGCACCCACAGGGCATGGGTGGCACCTGGGCACAGTGCCACAGTGACCCTGGACACGGCTCCTGGTCATCCTGAGCCCACCCACCACCAGGTTCTGCTCATCTTCTGCTGATGGGTTCCTGCTCAGGTCTGTGTCTAGCACAGAGCACATCCCTGTCTCCATCAGCCTGATGACATCCCAAGGAGCTTCCTTGGCTGTGGGGAGAGCTGGGAATGGGGCCACATCAGAGGCAGCAGGACACCAGGTGCCCCCTGGGCCATCCCTGGGGGAGGGACAGCTCTGGGAGAGGCCTCAGAGCCTCCGGTGTTCCCCCAGCACAGAGACAAAGGACAACATCCCAACTGCTCCTGATGCCACCCGGGCAGGGAATCAGGGAATGGGTTGGGTTGGAAAGCACCTCAAAATTCCTCAGGGACACCTCCCACCAGACCAAACCTTGCCCAGCCTGGCCTGGAGCTCTCCCAGGCACGGAGCCCCCACCATGCTCAGCCCATCCCGGTGCCCCCCGTCCTGCCCCTGCATCCCCCACCTGAGGGAAGGGCTGCCCACCCATCCCTGCTTTGGGGACCGAGGACTTCCCGGCCCCCCCGGAGCTCCCGGGGACCTCGAGCCGCTGCTAAACCCGCGCTCAGCTCCGGCTCAGCCGCAGCCCAGGAGCTTCACAAGCCGCTGGCCAAGGGGAACGAACGGGGCCATTAATGTTGATTTTCAATCAGCCTTTGAAGAGCAGGGGTGGGTCCGGGGGAAAGCGGCTGCGGCGGTGCTTTAGAAGGGCAGACGAGACGACCCAGGTAATTACGGGGCTGTCAGAGCTGCCATCGATCCCGGGAAATAATGGAGCAGCTGATACAGGACTCAATTAATAGAGAGGCAGGGCAGGACGCTGCAATTAATGCCAATCAGGGCGGATTTACGGCCCAGGGCCCCCGCCGGGCTCTCCCGACATCTCCTCGCGGGGACGGTGGAGTGTCCCCAGTGCCAAACCCCAGCGTGATGGGAACCCCACAAATGCCAGGGCACACAGGGGGACTGGGAGCCGCTGGATGTGCCCACCTGGAGGAGAGTCCACTCACACCAACCTCGACTTTATCCCAGTCCAGAGCAAAGCTCCGGACACGGGAACTGGGAAGAAGGAGCTGCCGACCCGGGGGAGGGACGAGTGTGGCTCAAACCACCCAGGAACAGGATGAGCTGCTCCAAAAGCTCATCGGGGGCCACCTGAAACTCCTCGTCTGACCTAGGAGGAAACAGGGCTTGCAGGTGATTCCAGTTTTGTTTTAACCCTGCAAAGCTCAGACAGCCTTAAACTTTAAAACTTGGGGGGAGGGGGGAAATCCCCCTGTTTGTAAATGGAAAATCTAAATTCCATCTTGGAAATTCCAGGGACAAAACATTTCAGTGTCTTCAGAGGGAACAATCCCTGTTTGGACTTTTATTTTTGGGCAAAAGCTCTCGGCAGGTTTTGTGCCAAATCCTTGGAGTTGCTGATGCTCTTCCCTCCCCGGATCTGTGGAGGTGGCCACGAGGTTCCCAGCACATGGAGATCTTGGAAATGGGGATTTGAGGGTGTGGGAACAGGGGGAGATGTTGGAAATGGGGATTTGAGGGTCTGGGTACAGGTGGAGATGTTGGAAATGGGGATTTGAGGGTCTGGGAACAGGGGGAGATCGTGGAAATGGGGATTTGGGGCTCTTTGGGTGCAGGCACACAGGGACCTTGGAAAGGAGGGTTTGGGGATCTCTGGATGAGGTGAGGATCTCAGAACTGAGGATTTGGGGGATGCTCGGGGGTGGGGACAGGGAGGCACTGGCTCATTCCAGCTCGGGGCTGTTCTGCTGTCCCCACACTGGGTGTCCCCCAAAACTGGTCTGGTTTTTGGGTCTTGGTGGTCAATGGGCTCCTGGACACCCAGGGATGTTCCTTCTCCTCCAGGCTGGGAACAGGAACTGCACCCAGCTCCTGGAGCACTTCTGGGGGGGAGAAGCTTTCATGTCGAGTATTAGGCAGGTTATAAAAACGTCACTGATGATTTGCTCGTGCTTTCTAAATGCCCTGAAAAATTTATAGTCAGGACAAAATGTAAAAAGGGGGAAGGGTTAAAAAAAAAACCCCAAACCCACCCGGGCTGTTTTCAGCTGAGCCTCTCCATAAATTACCGGGATTTGCTTCCCAGGGTGGTCTGTGGAGTGTGTGCCAGAAGTGCCTGTGTTCCAAGAGGGAGGATCAGGAGGTTAAGTGCTGGGAAGGGGGAGGGGAAAGGAACTTGTGTAGGAGAGGGGCGGATAAAGCCGGGAGAGGTCCCTGCGTGTGCCAGGGGCTCGGGGCAGCTCCAGCTCCAGGCTGGGATGGGGTTAATCCCCACCGCCCTGCCCTGGGCTGCAAAGCTCAGCCCCTGCAAGGAGGAATTTTCGAGATGCCTTTGGGGATTATGGGAAGCCTGGCAGTGGGATGGAGCTGCTGAGGGACCGGGATTGTCCCAAGGGATGGGAAACAGGGGCAGCACAGAGGGGGATGGAGCATAGAATGGTTTGGGTGAGAAGGGACCTTAAAGCTCATCCCATTCCAGCCCTGCCATGGGCAGGGACACCTCGCACTGTCCCAGGGTGATCCAGCCTGGCCTTGGACACTTCCAGGGATCCAGGGGCAGCCACAGCTTCTCTGGGAATTCCAGCCCAGTCCCTTCCCACCCAGGGATCCCTTCCCAATATCCCATCCACCCCTCCGAGACGCCATTCCCTGTGTCCTGTCCCTCCATCCCTTGTCCCTCTCCAGCTCTCCTGGATTTGCCTTTAGGCCCCGGAAGGGCTTTAAGGTGTTCCCGGAGTTTATCCTGGGAGGCAGCGGGGCTGGGGGGGACCTGCAAGGGAGCAGCGACCCCCCGTCCCGATGTTATCCCCACAGATGTTTGGAGCTCTTGGATCCCACGCAGAGCAAAGCTGTGGGTGGGACTGAGTCACCCAGGGAGGACTTTGGTGGCCCTGGAGCCCCAGCAGTGCCCACCCCCACAGGCTCTTGGAGCACCATGACGTTGGCATGACACCCCGTGAAGAACATGGGCTCATCCCTGCCTTGCCATTCCACACCTCCCCATCCATTTCTGAACCCTCAGAGATGTGAGGAGGCAGGACCTGACTGTCCCAGCCCTCCTGCACAGAGGGGACAGGGATTAAAGCTGCTCCTCCACAGAAACCAGCGGGGGAGCACAGGAGACCCAGCCCTGGCTGTGGGACTGTGATCCCATCAGGAGCAGCTCCCTGTGCCCATGTACAGCCCCCTTGGCACCCAAGGACACCAGGGACGTGCCCCCACCAGGCTGGGATCACAGTAGGGAGCATTCCCAAATGCAGCCTCTCTCCCCGGAGTCCCCTGTCCCTGGGGATGCCACATTTCCCCCCAGGGAAGGCAGGAGGCCACAAGCCCAAAGCTCCAAATCCTCCCCCCGGGAGCATTAGTGGATTAAGTCTCCGCAATCCATTGCATGTTGTGGTTATACAACAAAAATTGGGATAATAAAACAGCTCTTAGTGTCAAAATGTAATTAAACTGCTTCAGCAGCCTCGAGAGCAGCCCAGCTGCCATAAAGCACTTCCAGCTGCTGGGGCATCCACTGGGATGCCTGGAGAAGAGCTCCAGGATTCCCAGGGAGGTGACACTCTCCCAAAAAACTCACCCCTGAGCCGTCTGTGTGTGATCACATCTCCCTGGTGGTGACAAAGCTCCGCCGGTGCAACAGGGAAGGCGCTGGATGACCCAGACCTGGCAGCAGGCTCTGCCTGAGTCCTTCTGGGGTTTAAATGAGCCTCTAATTAACCTCCCAGCAGGTGCTGTCAAACCACACCAGGAAATCCCAATTATCCATCAGTCACAGGCTGCTCTCCTCAGGCTCCTTCAGCATTCCAGGTGGTGTCCGGGGCCTGTGGAGCAGCTCCTGGGGTGGCACAAGGTGCTGCCCACTCTGCCACGTACCCTCAGGTCCCTGGGGTGTCCCTGTCCCCCCCTGGGTCCAGGGTTGTGGGGGAGTCTCCAACAGCAGGAGCAGATCCAGAGGGGTCACAGAGATGCTCCAAGGGCTGGAGCCGGACTGGGAGAGCTGGGAATGTTCACCTGGAGAGGAGAAGGATCCAGCGAGAGCTTGGAGAACATTCCAGAGCCTAAAGAGGCTGCAGGAGAGCTGGAGAGGGACTGGGGACAAGGGCTGGAGTGGGTGGATGCTCTGTTCCCTCCTGGGTGTTGGTGACAGTTCCCCAGGGGGAGGTTCTGCCCTTCCACCCCCCCATTCCCAGCCTTCCCAAACCACTTCCCGACCCTCTGTCCTGCCAGGCCCGTGGTGGAGGCAGCTGCCAGCCCTGCCAGTGCCAGCACGTCCTGTGCCCGTCCCCAGGGAGAAGGGATGGGGACACGATGTGCCACCAATCCCCCAAGTGAAGTGGCCACTGGATGTTCTCCGGGCCCCCAAAACCACAGGAAAAGCCTCATTAAAACACGAAAATCTCATCGAAACACGGCTGCCCCCCCAGCCCCAGCAGCGCTTCAATGAGCTCGATCTCTGCCCTGATCAACAAAAGCTGCTCAGCCCCTTGGCCAAACCCAGCCCTGCACCCCGCGGGATCCATCCTGGGGACACCTGGGGACAGCTCAGCCCCGCTGGGTGACACGGGATCCCGCCGCACTCGCGGGTTTTTGGGGCAGATTTCAGGCAGCCCCGCGCTGGTGTTCGCTCGGCTGCCACCAGGATCGCGGCGCTGCCGAGTTTCCCCGTCGGCTGGAGCTGGCTCGGCAGGGAAGTGTTGTGGGAGCGTGTTGTGTAAAAGCCTTGGCTCCATCTGTGCGCTGTCAGTAAATGGCTGAGCTAAATAACATGTTGTTATGAATAGCAGCGTTTGATCGTTTCAAACCTTCGCTTGTTTTTGGTTTTGTGTTGTTTTTTTTTTTTTTTCCGGGCTTTTTATTTTTTTCCCCTATTTTTTTATTATTATTTTTTTTTCCCAAGGTAAATTCCAGCGGGATCAGCACTACACAGGAATTACCCCGGAGGAAGTTGGCTGTTCACCAATTCATCTTGTAAAAAAAAAAAAAAAGAAAAGGAAAACCTAAAAAAAAAAAATAAAAATTCATTATTACTGTTGAGCCGAGATGAAACAATTCCCTGGAATTAACGAGGCTAATTTTGACCAGCCGATGTTTTGCTACAATGAAAGTTTTTTATTGTTACACATAAAAGCCAGAAACCCCCGAAGTCCCCTCGGGGGGAGATGATAACGGGGGTGGGGAGGGGACACACACACACACACGGAGCTGCCCCGACCCCCCCATTCCCGATGGGGGCAGAACTCCGGGGTGCAGGGTGTGGGTCGGGGGTAGAGGTGATGATTTCACACAAATCCAGCCCCTCCTCTGCCTCCCCAGCAGGTTTGGCCACAGGACAGGGACAGGTGGGGACAGTGGGACCGGCAGGGACGGGAATCCAGTGGGATTTTTGGGAGGTGCATCACAGAGTCCCAGACTGGTTTGGGTGGGAAGGGACCCTAAAGCTGCTCCCATTCCATCCCAGCCATGGGCAGGGACACCTGCCACTGTCCCAGGGTGATCCAACCTGGCCTGGGACATTCCAGGGATCCATCCACAGCTTCTCTGGGAATTCCATCCCAGTCCTTTCCCACCCTCCCAGCCAGGAATTCCTTCCCAATATCCCATCTACCCCAGTGGGAAGCCCTTCCCTGTGTCCTGTCCCTCCAGCACATTGTCCCCAGCCCCCAGTGCCACCAGTCCCCTCCTGCCCCTGGCACCGTGTGCCAACCCCACGAATGACTTTCACAGTGTGAAAAGGCTCCGCAGGGTTCGATTTTTTGCCCTTCGCGGTGTTTTGCTTTTCGCCTTGGCTCTGGCGGCCGCGGTTTTTATTTGTTTGTTTTTTGATTTATTTTTTTTTTCTCCAAGAGGGATTAAGCCAAATTAGTTTTTATCCCTTTTCCGCAGTTTTCCGCTGGGATTCAGCGAAGCACCAGCGCCCGGGAAGAGAGAAAAACGATAAACATCTAAAGGCGGGCGCTGCGCCGCTGTTTTATCTGTGCCATTTGAAGTGATGACACCCTTCGAGCAGATAAACAAAGCGCCAGGAGGGGCCCGGCTCCAGCTCGAGTGTGCTCGGCACCGGAGCCTCCCCGCCGCAGCCCAGACAATGGCAGCGCACAATCATTCATTATAACTCAATTACGGTAATTAAAACTGGTGGGATGCAGAGGCAGAACAGACGAAGGGAGTAGCGCCAACAGAATTTACACTCCGTGTCATCAGGCAGCGATAACAACAGCTGATGGTGTCCCCGAGCCTCCTCCTGCCATCTGTTCCCGGCCCGGCGATGGTGTTCCCAGCCCGGGAATGGTGTTCCTACCCTGGGAATGGTGTTCCCAGCCCGGGAATGGTGTTCTTAGTCCTGGAATGCTGTTCCTACCCTGGTAATGATGTTCCTAGCCAGGGAATGGTGTTCCCAGCCCGGGAATGGTGTTCTTAGCCTGGGAATTGTGTTCCCAANTGGTAATGATGTTCCTAGCCAGGGAATGGTGTTCCCAGCCCAGGAATGGTGTTCCCAGCCCAGGAATGGTGTGCTGCCCCTTTGGAGACTGGAGGCTGCTGGGAGCTGCTGGGTGGGACCTGCCCCGAGCACTGCACCCACCCCTGTGACCATGGGCCTCACCCCTGGGTTCCAGGATGGGCCTCACTGCGGGAAAGGGACCGGGAGCAACGTTGGGAACACTGGGAATGGTGATGGGTGCCCAAAAAAGGTACTACAGGGCTACAGGGTGACCCCAGAAGGATAAAGGTGATGGGGTGCCCCCAAAGGAGGGATGGCTCAGTCTGGGTGCTCAGCAGCTGCTGGGATCAACTCCCTGCTCACCTCCATGGGAGGAATGGCCGGAATTCATGGCTCCCAGGTCACCCCCCAAAAGTGGCCAATGCCCCCAGAAGGTGCCGTTTGGGATCGTGGGAGGAATCTTGGTGCCCCACAGCATCACCCCCCCCCCAGTCTGCAGCTGCTGGGGGAGCGAGGTCTGTGCCACCACTGCCCAGGTCACAGCCTCGCCCCAGCCTGACCCCAAAGCACGTTAAAAACAAAATCCTTTTGGAGATAGAACCCAAAAGGAAAATAACGTGGGGGCCTGGAAGACTTCCAAGTCCGGCTGTGGGGCAGAAGTGGGAACGGGAGGGATCACGGCCAGCTCCAGCACCTCCTCCATCAGCACCTGGAAAGGCTGGAGCCCAACCAAGGGCAGCGGTTCGCAGGGAGCCGCTGACAGGAGAAGCTGGAGCCGCTCAGATGCCAAAGGGGGGGGGACTGGGCTGGGAATCCAACCCCTCCAGTAACGCCCCGCCGGCAGGTTTGATCTGTTCATGGTCCCCCGTGAGCCCCCGACCCGCTGGAAGCGCATTCCCGAGCGGGCAGAGCGCTGCTCCTGCCTTTTAGTCCTCCCTCGCAGCACGGCCTGTCATGTGCCATCCATCAGCACAGCCCCCGGGGGACCCCACAGATGTCCTGCTTCGAGGGAAGCGCTTTGTCCGTGCCAGGGGTGCCCGGGAATGCCAGGGCACACATCCCGTGGGTTGGGAGCTGCCATCCCCTGGGCACCCCTGGCTGGCGGGTGCCTTGTCCCAGCCTTTGCCGGGTATTCCCAGTTCCCGGAGGAGCAGAATTGAAGCTCCCGAGGGGGACGGGGGTGCCCTGACACCCTGACAGAGGTGGAGCCCATCCCTGGGCAGCACAGGAAGGGGGAGATGCCAGGGGGGCTTCTCCCATCAGTCCTGGGCTCAGCTCTTCCCTCATCCACCCTCTGCCATCACCCCTTGGCCGAGGGGGTCCCTGTGCCCCCAACCCTCCCCTTCCCTCCCCTTTTCCCAATCCCTCAGTGACCAGAGGGTTTAGAGACACTTTGCTTTCAGTCGAGCTTCAGTACATTTACTTTTTATTCTTTTTTTTCTTTTTTCCGTTTGTTTTTTTCTCTTTTTTGCCCCTTTTTTACAAAAAAACCCAGTGGTAGTTATTAACAGCTGTACAGATTCTGCTACATACTTTGGTGTAAAGTCGAGAGCCTGACTCCAGAACGTTCCGCCAGCTCCAGCACATGCAGCTCCTGGATTTTACTCTGGGGAGTTCAGGGGAGGAAAAAACCAAAACAGCCACTTGCAAACCGGGGACTCTGGGGGGGAACAGGGGCTGGGGGTGACCCCAGAGCCACCCCATCCTCTCCAACACACCCCAGCAAAGCACAGGAGGCTCCCAAGGCCACGGAGGGGGGACACTGGGTCCAGGTTTGGGGACACTGGACCCAGGTTTTGCTGTGCCCAGGTTTGGGAGATGCTGTGCTCAGTTTTGGGGACACTGAGCCCATGTTTTGCTGTGCCCAGGTTTGGGGACGCTGGGACAAGGCAGAGCTGCCCCCCCCACATCCCAACCAGTCCCAGGGACCGACCTGAGCCCCCAAACACACCTGGGGCACCACTGACCCCCCTGTCCTGGGGCTGCTGGCACCCAGTCACAAATCTGAGCCAACCCCCCCCTAAAAATCCCCAGCCCCATAAAAGCAGCTTTGAAGAACTCGGTTTTTTGTTGCATCATCAGTGCCCAAAACTGCTCCCACCCCCTCCCCACACTGAGCAGGGACCCCGGGCCTCGGTCATTCCCTTCTTGTTCCTCGGAAAAGGGCAGAAGTCTCAACCCCCCCTGCTTCGGATGGGAAAAGGATCATTTATTTCCCAGCTCTCTCCCTGGAGCAGGGGGGGGGACAGAGGCTCCTCCCAGAGGTTTTGCTGCAGGTGCCAACTGTCCCCCCTCCTCTCCCCCCCTTCTCCAGACCATTCTCCCCCTCAACCCCAAACTTGGGAGTCATTTCGGACCGGATCCAAATCGCCAAAAATAATCCATAAAAACGTCATATAAAAATCCTCTCCCATGTGCTACAATACAGGGGGAGCACTTCTGCTACACAAATACTTTTATTTTTCCCGTTAGGTCTTTGTTTGGTTGGGTTTGTTTGGGGATTTTTTTGTGTCTTTTTTTCTTTTTTTCAATCCTTTTTTTTTTTTAACCCTTCAGTACAAAAGGCTGACACAGGCCTGTGGGAGGGGGGAGAGGGAGTTGCTCCAAAAAAACCATTAGACACAAGCCCATCCAAGCCCCAGCCCCCCCCACCTTTACTTTTGTCAGTAAACTTATTTTTTTTTCCGCTTTTTAAAAAAAAAACCTGTATTTTTTTCTTTTTTTTTTTTTTCTCTTTTTTTTTAAAGGTTATCAATTCTAATCCTTTTACTTCCATTTGAATACAAAACACATGAAGTCGCTATTATCTTTCGTGGCTCCCTGAGCTGAATTTTTTTTTTTTTTTCCTTAAGCTTTTCTTTGAAATCATTCCTCAAATCGCTTCTGTCCGAAGAGACCAAGAAGGGCTTGGCTTGGCGCAGACCATCCTGCGGCGTGGGCTTCCCCTTTTCTTCAAACATCCAAGCAGGGGGGTGGGGAGAAAAACAAAAATAAAAATCCATATATAAAATAAAAAATAAAAAATTCCCAAAGAAGCGAGGAGTGGAGCGGGTGTCGCTCGATGAGGATCCGAGGGGTTCCGGCAGCGTCCCACCGTCACTGACACACCCAACAACAACAACGGGACGAACAATTTGGGGGTTTTTTGTTTTTTTCACCACTGGGCAGCTCTGCTCAGCCTGGATGGCAAAGTCACGTCCCCACCGGCCGCTTCCAGAGAGAGGAGGAGGGAGGAGGAAAGGAGAGGGGAAAGGGGGGAAAAAAAAAATAAAAACCAAAAAACCCATAATAAAATTGCCACCACCAAAACCATCAGTGGAATACAATTACAGCAGACGAAAAATACACAACTAGTGTACCGGGGAGGGACCCTCCCCTCCCCTTTTCAATGCTATTTACTAGTCCGTTATTTACATTTTTCACAAGTCTTATGCAGGGCTGCACAAAAAAAAAAAAAAGGTCCAAAAACAAAAAGTCACAATAAAAAAAAACCAACCCAGAAGTCCTTTATAGTGCCACCAAAGCGCAGACGGAGAGAACCGGAAAAAACCAACAACAACAACAAAAAAATAATAAAAATGTCCAAATAAACCCCCCAAAAAAACCAAATAAAAATCCGTTCAGGGCTTCGACGTGTGTGTGCCAGAGTCGCAGATCTCCAAATAATAAATCCATGTGTTTGTGTGTGTGTGTGTGTGAGTCGGACGCCGGGCACGTCCCGTCGCAGCGGGGCCTGCAGGGGCCACCCCTGGGCATCCCCCCGCTGCTCCCCGAGTCCCGCCGGGGCCGGCGCCTCCGGCCCTGCCACACATCCCAACGCTCAGTAGATGACCTCGTAGACTGTGGCCTTCTTGTCCCCAGAGCCCGTGACGATGTACTTGTCATCCGCAGAGATGTCGCAGCTCAGCACGGACGAGGATTCCTNCGTACCTGGAAGATGCTGGCGCCGTAGGGCGTCCTCCAGGCGTTGAGCAGGTTGTCCTTCCCGGTGCTCACGAACCATTTCCCTGTTCCCGGGGAAAGGTGACATCAGCAGCTGGATAAACACTGCTGCTGTCACCTCCCTGTGCCACAGCCAGACCTCAGGGCTCAGCCCTCCCTGCCCCCACACAGGCTTTGGGCTCTTTGGCCTCATAAAGTGGTGAGATTTCAGAGAAATTTCAGAGAAATGGGAAAATCTGGGGATTCCCAGAGAGGTTTGTCCAGCCCCTCTCCGTGGGGACACATCCCAGCACCCACATGGTGCTGCCTCCCCACATCCCACGACACAACCCCACCTGGGACAGGTTTATGGAGATAAACCCCAAACACACCATCCCTGGATCCTGCTGGAAATACCCAAGCTCAGAACCCCCCCAACCCCACTGTTCCACACATCATATCCCTATTTCCCATCCCCAGGAGTGCTCCAAGCCAAGGGTGGACAGGGCTTGGGGTTCAGGTGTCCCTGCCCATGGCACGAGTCCCTCCCACAGCCACCCCACGACTCGGTGCCCCCATTCCCCGAGGGACGGGAGCCCCTTACCGCAGTAGGCGAACTTGAGGGAGAGGACGCAGCTCTCGTGGAGGTGCAGCTGGTACTTGTCTGGTTTGGTGTGGTGCAGCACCTCCACGTTGCTGCTCTCCATGCCCACCGCCAGCCACTCGCCCGTCGGGCAGTACCCCAGGGAGAAGATCTGCAGGGGGATAACGGGAGGCTCAGGGGGGGGGGTTGGAATTAGATGGTCTTCAAGCCCCACCCCCCTGCCCCCAGTGCTCTCTGGGAGTCCTGGCCCTGCTGGGGGGGTTTGCTGGGCAGCTCCAAGGATGGCTCCTCCAGGGGTTTGGAGCTGCACAGGAGACCTGTGAGCACCGGGATGGCTCCAGGCCTGTGGCTATTGCTGTGCTCTCCAAGCAGGCCAGCTGTGCCCCTCTGGATCAGGAGAGCCTGGGGGAGGAGGCAGGACCCTGATCCCTGCTGCCATCCCACCCACAGGGCACCCACGGTCCATCCCAAGGGAAGTGCTGCCTTCCTCACGGTGCAGGGATGGAAAAGCCATGCCTGAGGGGCTGGAACAAGCCCCAGGGAGCCCCAGGGCTCTCACTGCCCCCAACACTCCACCCAAAGCAGCAGGAGCAGCCACGCTCAGAGCCGCCAGGACCATTTCCCCAGCAGGAAAATCCCCTCCCAGCTGCTGCAGAGGCTGCCCCGCTTCCCCTGGAGGGATCAATCCCTGGGAGGGGCTCAGCACAGGCAGGGCATTACCTGGGAGGTGAAGTCGTGCTGCTGCAGCTGCCGCCCTTCCCGCAGGTCCCACGAACGCACCGTGTTGTCCAGGCCCCCCGTCCACAACTTGGTACCGTCGTGGGAGATGTCGATGCAGCTGGCACCGTCCGTGTGGCCTTGGAATTGCCTGGGGACCCAAAAAAAGGGACGGAAATCCGCAAGGGGAACTCCAGGAAGGGCACAGAGGTTGGCTGACCACGAGGCTTATCCGCCCCAAACGCGCCTGGAAACCATTCCAGGGGTGTCCTTTGGTGGGGAGCAGCTGCCTGGCCAAACCTTCTGGGGGATTTTAGAGATGGGCACCACGAGGTGACAGTGGCACTGGGTGAGCCCCAACAATCCCTTCAAACCCACCTAGGGGAGCCCAAACAATCCCTTCAAACCCACCCAGGGGAGCCCCAACAATCCCCTCCCACCCAAACCCAGGGAGGGGAGCCCCAACCCCCCTTCCCACCCACACCCCCGGAGGGGAGCCCCGGCGCCCACCTGACGAGGGTCTGGTTGTGCAGGTCCCACACGGCGATGTTGCCGTCGCTGCAGCAGGAGAAGCAGACTTTGGCGTCGGGGCTGATGGCCAGGGCGTAGCAGGCGGGGGCCGAGGAGGTGAGCTCGGCCTTGATGCGGGGGGTGGGCGAGGCCAGGTCCCAGATGGTGAGGGTGCTGGCCTCGCCCCCCACAATCAGCGTGCGGCCGTCTGGGAGCAGCTTGCAGGAGCGGATGTAGTTATCCCTGTTCTGGGGGGGGGAGAGAGGGAGGGAGGGAGGTTAAAGAGGGGGGGAAGAGAAGGGGATGGGAAAGGGGGGGAGAGGAAAAGGAGACAGTGATGGGGGAAGAGGGAAAGAGATGAGGAACAGGGAGGGCAATGGAGGAAGAGGAAAAGGAGATGGTGATGGGAGGAGAGGAGAGGGAGGACGATGGGAGAAAAGGAAGAGATGTTAAGGCAGGGCCAAGAGATGTAAAAGGGAGAGGAAAAATATGGTAAAGGGTACGAATGGCGACAGGGAAGAGGAAACAGCAACATGGGGAAGAGGCTGATGTTAACAGGGAGAAGATGCTCAATGGCACCAGAGGAGAGGAAAGCAGGGCACAGCCAGGCCTGGGCCCCAGCCCCTCACCAGGCAGTCGAGCTGGGAGATGGGGCTCTTGCTGCCCGGCTGGCTGATGTCCCAGATCTTGACGCAGCCCTTGCCGCCGGTGTAGACGTGGCGGGTGGGGTTGCTGATGGTGACAGCACACACCACCTCGCCGTGGCTCAGCGTGTTGATCTGCCGGGCGTGCCGGGGGATGCCGGGCCCCGCCAGGGCGTCGTGGGGGAACGGCACCGGCTGCATCTGCCCGTCGGCGCTCACGTGGAAGGAGTAGGCTCTGCCAGGGAGGGCAAAGGGGGTTTAATGGGGGGCGGGGGGCTGAAGCCAGGCCTGGGGGAAGGGCTCCTGTCCCCCCTCCAAATCCATTAAAAACAACAAGAAGGGTCTTACGGTTTCCCTCCGGGGATGGATGCCAGGCTGGAGGGCAGGCCAGGTGCTCGCATGGGGGGGTGTGGGTCAAAACCAACCTGCCAGGAGACACAGGGACACAGGTGAGGCCAGACACGAGCTGGGCACAACAAACACTGTCCCATCCACAAACCCCCGGGGACACTGAGCAGCTCC
>WEKX01025733.1:1152-21610 GCA_013390025.1 Pitta sordida | reverse complement strand
GGGGGAAGAGAAGGGGATGTGAAAGGGGGGGAGAGGGAAAGGAGACAGTGATGGGGGAAGAGGGAAAGAGATGAGGAACAGGGAGGGCAATGGAGGAAGAGGAAAAGGAGATGGTGATGGGAGGAGAGGAGAGGGAGGACGATGGGAGAAAAGGAAGAGATGTTAAGGCAGGGCCAAGAGATGTAAAAGGGAGAGGAAAAATATGGTAAAGGGTACGAATGGCGACAGGGAAGAGGAAACAGCAACATGGGGAAGAGGCTGATGTTAACAGGGAGAAGATGCTCAATGGCACCAGAGGAGAGGAAAGCAGGGCACAGCCAGGCCTGGGCCCCAGCCCCTCACCAGGCAGTCGAGCTGGGAGATGGGGCTCTTGCTGCCCGGCTGGCTGATGTCCCAGATCTTGACGCAGCCCTTGCCGCCGGTGTAGACGTGGCGGGTGGGGTTGCTGATGGTGACAGCACACACCACCTCGCCGTGGCTCAGCGTGTTGATCTGCCGGGCGTGCCGGGGGATGCCGGGCCCCGCCAGGGCGTCGTGGGGGAACGGCACCGGCTGCATCTGCCCGTCGGCGCTCACGTGGAAGGAGTAGGCTCTNCTGGGGAACCAGCCCGAGGTTCTGGCTCTGCAGGGAACCATGTGGGATGTGCTCCCCACTCCCCATTCTGTCCCCAGATCCCCAGGGACACCAGCAGCCAAGTCACGCTGCAGAAACTCCCATCTCTGCACTAATTGGCAACATTTTACTTCTTGTATTCACTTGTTTTACCTTAAAAACAAGCATTTGGGGAAGAAAGGGGCCGAGCAACAAGGAGAAACCCCAACATGCAGCACATGCACATCCCCCCCCAGCCCCCTGTGACAGCAGCCAATTCACAACTCCGGTTTCAGGAGGAGCCTCACCTGACACAGGGGAGCCCCCAAACCACCACCCCCCCAAGCCCTCCCTCCTCCTCCTCCTCCTCCCCCCGGTGAGAAAAGGAGCTAAAAGTGCTACGTACAGCTCCAAAGCTCACCATTGGTGACCGGCCGTAGGCGGCGGCGGCGGCAGCGGCCGCGCTCATCTGCGGGGGGAGGTTGTGCAGCCCCGCGTAGGCGCCGGGGCTGGTCAGGGAGCCGTTCATCTCGTGGTGCCCCATCATGGCGAAGGGCGCCGCGTAGGAGCCCGCGATGGAGATGGGCGTCCGCAGCGCCGAGGCTGGGGAGGGACGGGGGGGGCAGGTCAGCACCCACGGGGTCACCTCGCTCAGAAACCCCCCCTGAGGGCATGGAGGCCCCACCACCCATGGGGGGCACGTCAGCACCCACGGGGTCATCACAACCCTGAGGGCATGGAGCCCCCCAGGGTGTGACCCACCACCACCCTGGCACCCAGCCCTGAGCGCTGAGGGACACGGCCAGTCCTTCCTGGGACTCCAAACCTCCCTGGGCAGCCTCACCACTCTTTCCATGGAGAAATAATTCCTCCCGATGCCCAACTTGGACCTCCCCTGGCACAGTCTGAGGCCACGCCACAGAATACTCCGAGCCAGACCCAGATCATCGGGTGCAGCGCTCAAGTGATCACAGCCACCACCTTGGTGCCACCAGCACCAACCAGGCTCATCCCCTGTCACCTTCGGATGTCCCCTCACGCCATCCCAGCCCCGCTCACACCCCACAGACACAACGGCTGCCCCTCTCCTCCCTTGGCACAGGGAGTGCCCAGAGCTGCTGCCGCCCCATCCAGACCTGCCCCTATAAACCCGATCCCCCCCCCTCTCCAGGAGCTGCTGTTCCCCACAGCTGGAGCTGTGCTGGGGACGCCAGTACCCACCCAGGGGGTCCATGCCCGTGGGTTTGCCGGGCATCGGCCGCAGCCCCGGGGTGCTGCTGGTCCCGGGGGTGGGAGCGTCGTTCCTCGGCGTCGGAGTGTTCGACTTGAGCCCGGGCGTCGACGACTTGTCGTTCTGGGATGGAAAAACCAGCGGGGTGAGGCTCAATCACCATCCCCCAGAGCCCCCCAGTGCCCTCCCCTGGCAGGGTCCCAGGACGTACGTGGCCCAGGTCCTTAGTCTTGGAGGAGGGAGTGCTGCTGGAGGAGGCGACCGAGGCCGGGCTGTTGGGAGCGTCCCCCTTCTTCAGCCCACGGGCTTTGTCCAGGCCGTTCTCAGGGGGGGAGTGGGCCGGGCTCACCCGGGGGGTGGCAGGGTCCTGTGACACAGCAGAAAGGTTTGGAATTCCACAGGGGTCCCTCTGGCTCTTTGAGGCAGGAACTGAGTCACTGCAGGATGTCCCTAAGGGATCACACCCCTCCCCGAACCCCCACTGTGCCAAGGGGAGAGGGGCAGACCCACCACCAGGGACTCACCTCGTTGGACACATCCACCACCAGGTCATCGCTCTTGTCACCATCGCTGTCCTGAAACAGCAAGTGAGTCACTCCCTGCAGAGAGCTCCAAAATACGGGGTGGGGGCAGCCCCCCCGAGGAGCCAAACCACCCCCATGGCAGCAGAAAACCCCCTCACTGAAAGGGTGGCCGGACATTGGAACAGGCTGCTCCCCAGCCCTGGAGAGATGTGGCACTTGGGGACGTGGGTGGTGGCCCTGGCAGTGCCGGGGGAATGGTTGGACTGGACCTTAGGGAGAGTTTCCAACCTTAATGATTCCACGAGTTTGTGACACAGGTGACCCACAGCACACCTGGGACATGTCCCCCAGCCCAGGCCGTGTGCCCAGGGGTTCCCTGTGTCCCTGTCACTCACATATCTGCTCATGCTGTCCTTCTCCTCCGCTTTCCTCTTCTTGGAGTCGATGCTGTAATCCGTGGAGCTCCGGTGCTTCTCGCTGGCTCTCAGGCTCTCCGAGGGAGACACGGAGTTATTCTGGAAGGCCAGAAGGAGATTTGAGTTGGGAACGGAAGGAATGAGGAGTTCACGAGGAGCAGCTGAGAAGGTTCCCCTCACAGCCCTGTCCTGGCAGTGGGGGCAGAGCCCACGGCTCCCATCCCACCTGGGAGCAGGAACAGGATCCACGACGGGATCACACGTCCCCAAGAGCCCTGGGAATGCTGTGAGGCTCTTCAGGAACGCCTGAACCCCTCCCCTGCCACAGCACAGCAGGAAAATGGGAGGTGGCTGTTGTTTAGAAGGACAAACCCAACCCTGGGAGGAAGATTTGGGAAAATGAAGCAGCTCCCGGTTGTCAGGGGGATCCACTGGTGGGAACTGGTGAGTGCAAAGGGGAAAGGTTGAGCTCCCTGAACCCAGCCCTGCCTCCATCACCCTCTGCTCCCCACGGAACAGGAGCTTCACTCCAGATCTGGGCAGGGAAGGGCACAAGGGGAGGCACCCCCAGAACCCAGGGGGAGCAAAAGGAACTGCTGCATCCCATCCCAACATCAGCAGCCAGGCTGTGCTGAGCCAAAGGGCATCCAAAAAACGTCTGGAAAACCCAGGAGCAGCAGAGCCCAGAGCCCCCAGGGATGCTCTGCTCAGGGAGGGGGGGGTTCTGTCCTTGCTTCCAGCAGCAGAACCCAGGATGTGCCAGCATTCCCAGGAAAGCCCCCGAGCCCACGGGTGCTTCCCCTGGCACTGGCAGAGCTGGGAACAAAGGAACAGCTGCATCCCAGCCCTGGCACCAGCAGCCAAGCCCAAGGACATCCCCAAAACATCCCAGAAACCCCCCTACCCTCAACCAGGAGCAGCCAGTGCCTGTCACAGCTCTGTCCCTTCTGTCTCTGCTGCCAGCAGCAAAGCCTGGGAGACACCCACATTCCCAGGGAAGCACTAGAAATGCTGGGAGCAAACCTGGCAGCACACAAACCACCTCGGGAACATCAGAGGGAGCCTGGCCCTGCTCCCCCATCACAGATCCCCTTCCAGCAGCCCCTGGGAGCAGCAGGAGAAAAAACCCCCTGGTCTGCAGATCCCCTTCCACCCTGGGAGTAACAGGATGAACACCCTGGTCTGCAGATCCTCTTGCAGCAGCAGAAACCTCCCCCCCTGCTCTGCAGATCCGCTTCCACCCTGGGAACAACAGGATGAATCCATCCTGCTCTGCAGATCCCCTTCCACCCTGGAAAGCAGCAGGATGAATCCATCCTGCTCTGCAGATCCCCTTCCACCCTGGGAACAACAGGATGAACCCATCCTGCTCTGCAGATGCCCTTCCAGCAGCTCCTGGGAGCAGCAGGCTGATGAACCCTCCTCATCCCCATCCCTGAGCTGCTGTGCCTGCCTTTCTTCCCCCGGCTGAAAGGGAGAACTAAAGCAGTTCATGTTTCTCCCCGGTCCCCACTAAGCAGCTTTGGCTAACACGGAGCTCTTTCTTCCCAGGCAGTCATGCTGAAACCCCCACCCCCCTCCCCTCGCAGCTCCCGGAGAATCATGTCAAGCATTTAGAGGCATCGATCCATCCAGCCCCGCCGCTGGCCCCACGCCAAGCAACTAAATATTTTTTTATTGCTCAGGCAAAGGCTGGGGGGAAAAATATGAATGACTAACGCTGATTATCACACGCATTAAACCTCCCCCGGGAAACGCCCCGGCTCCGGCTTTATGGATCGGGAGCCTTCCCCACCTCCCGCCGGCCCGAGGAGCGGGTTAATGATGCCCAATTCCCCTCTCCCCCCTTAAAAAGCACTTTTCTTTCCTCCCGCCCCTCCCCTCCAGGCTCTCAAAAGGCTCATTTGTGGGCTCGGGGATGGCAGGAAATCGCTGCAAAGCCGCGGGCTCAGCCGGGCTTTGTCCTGCCGGCTTTTCACACGGAGTTACTGGGGTTGGGGGAGACCTCCGGGATCACTGAGCACAGCCCATGTCCTGACCCCCACCTCGTCCCCCAGTCCTGAGAGCCACAGCCAGGCCCCACCTGCGGGGATGGGCACTCCAAACAGGGATCACAGGATGTTCTGAGTTGGAAGGGACCCATGAGGATCAGCAGGTCCAACACAGGGATTGAACCCACAACCCCAGAGCTGGGACATCACCTAATGCCCTGTCCCATCCCCCCATTATCTGTGTCAATATGTTCCTCATCCTCCCTGGGCAGCCCCTTTTTCCAGGGAGAAATTCCTTCTGATGTCCCCCACTGCCCTCAGCCACCACCACTGGGAACACTGGGAACACTGGGCTGGGCCCCCACCCTCTTCCAACCCCTCCAGGGCAACCACATCCCACCTGCTGCCCCCAGAGGTGCTGGAACCCTCCCAGATCCACTGCTTTAGGTGGTTTGTGAACAGCTTGACCTTCCAATGGTGCAATAACCATGGGATGAGCCCAGAGAAGGGCAGAGCCACCCGGAATAAAACAGCTCTTCCCAAGGATTGTGGAGCCGTGGACCCACCTGGGCTCACTCCAAACCCCATCCTGAGGCTCTGCCACCAGATTTAAACCCAACCTCAGACCCAGGAGACCCCAGGCAGCTTTTTGGGGGGGGGTTATTACCCAGGGTTTTGGGGATTTAATTAGAGCTGTGCCAAAGGCAGCCCCAGAGCTCCCACCCACCACAAGGCGGGTTTTTGAAGGATAAAGGAAACAAAACCAGGGAAAACCACCCCAAATTAAGGGGGAAAGGAAAGGATGGGACTTACTGCACTTGAGTCTCGCTCTGTCAGGAGATGTCGGGGTGAGGTCACAGCCCAAACACAGAGGGGACAGAAACAAAGCAAGTTAGAAGAAGTCAAACCAGAAAATAAAAGCAAGAAGCTCCTCCTGCTCTTCACTCAACCCCTGTCTGGGCTCTTTAACCCCCCCCCCGTTCATCCAGCTCCTGCTGCTTCCTGCCCCTTTCCTTTTATCCCAGTGATTTATCTGGCCAAACACAGCAGCAAATGCCCTGGATCCAAAGGGAACAGCAGCCCGAGGTGTTTGTCCCCAGAGCCAGAACCTCCCCCAGTCCTGGCCACACACCTCCACACCCACCACGTGCTTCAGCCACTCATTGGTGCCCAACAGCCCCATTTTCCCTGGGATTTGAATCCAGGAAGAAAAAAGGAATGCAACTGGGCAATTGCTACCAATAATTTTGTGTCTCTGTGCTATCTCAAGGAGGAAAAAACACCCCAAACCCCCTCAGCAGAGCCCAGGAGCTCGGGGAGGCTGCTGGAACCTGCCCTGCAAACGGGAGGGGGATGGGAAATATCCCAAATCCAAAGGGGACAGGGGGGTCTGCCAGGAAAATCCTCAACGCTGCTGGCTGGCCCCTGAACTCAAACATCCTTTCACCTCCTGAAACCTGGTCTGATCACTCAGTTTGCTGGCGAACAGGGGAGGGAGGGGAGGGAGGCTCCTTTCTCATCACAAGGATGCAGGAATTGCAGCCAGACTCCAAAGGTTGAGCAGCACTTGGGGAAAACTGCACAACTCCAGCCCCTGAAGGCCTGGCTGTGCAGAGGGATCGGGTGGTGGGAGCAGAGCTGTGTCTGGGCCAGGGAACTGCCCCCACCAGAAGGATGAGGAGCTGCTGGAGGAGTCCATGGAAATGCCCAAGGGCTGGAGTCAGGCTGGGAGAGCTGGGAATGTTCACATGGAGAGGAGAATGATCCAGGGAGACCTTGGAGAACATTCAGAGCCTGAAGGGGCTCCAGGAGAGCTGGAGAGGGACTGGGGACAAGGGATGGAGGGACAGGACACAGGGAATGGCTTCCCAGGGTTAGGCGGGAGATTGGGCAGGAATTCCTGGCTGGGAGGGTGAGGAGGGGCTGGGATGGTACTCCCAGAGAAGCTGTGGCTGCCCCTGGATCCCTGGAAGTGCCCAAGGCCAGGTTGGATCACCCTGGGACAGTGACAAGTGTCCCTGCCCATGGCAGGGGTGGCACTGGATGAGCTTTAAGCCCCTTTCCCACCCAAACCATTCCAGGATTCCACGTTTCCCAGCCGGGAGGAGCAGCCCAGGAGCTCTCACCTCTGTGGTCCAGGTCGTGGTGGTTCTTCTCATCCTTGACAGCGAGGTGGGCCTGGCTGCCCAGGGCGCCCAGGGCCAGCAGCCCCGAGCTGGTGCCGGTGACGGGCGGGATTCCCGGCGGTTGGAGCCCCGAGGGATGCGGTGGCAGCTGCACCGGGGGCCCGTGGGCGGCGTGGGAGAGGTGCTGGGCCTGGAGCTGCTGCTGCTGCAATGAAAGCACCAGTGAGGCTGGGGGGCACTGCCGGGAGGGGACAGTCCCCTCTCCCTGGGGGGGGGGGCACGAGGCGATGCCCCGCTCGGATGCCTGGAAGGAGAAGCCCCGTTAGCAGGAGGGACACGGTGCCCACGGGGCACAGACACCCCCAAAATCATCCTTCACTCCTGGGAACTGCCACCCACACCTGCTGAGTTTGGCTTTTACAGTAAACACAACCAAAAAAACAACAAACCAACACAAGGAATCCCACCCAGGAGGAGAAGAGTGACACGCTGTGACACGGTGAGTGGCTCTGGCCAGAGAGCAGCTGCTGAACCAGGGGGAGAGAGAGAGAAAATCCCCGAGAATCCTCCCAGACACCTCAGCAAAGGGAGCTGGGCTCATTTGCTCTGGCCCAGCTCTGAGCTGTGTGATGGCAAGAAGGAAATACCCACACAGGTCCCTTGTCACACCACTGGGTGTCCCTTGCATGGGATAAATGATGGAGGGACCCTCCACCCCTCCATGGGGTTGGGAATGACCCTCTCCAGGGGCTGCAGCCCGGCTGGGATGGCTCCCAGCTGCTCCCAGGGGATTTGGGGGAGCCCCAGGTCGCAGCCATGCCAGCACACCCTCATCCAGCCCTGGGCATTGATCATTCGCTCCATTTCAGCTGGAAAAAGCTCAACTCCAGCTCTGGGGAGAGGAAGGGAAAAACCAAACACATCCCCAGCGTTTCTGTTTCAAATATCGACTTGGAAGAAAATCAGAAATCAGAGGAAGCCACTTCCCAGAGCCCCAAAGCCGCCCCTCCTTCAGCTCCTCCATCCCCAGTCACCCCAGTGCAGCCAGGAGGGGTTTGGAGCTGGTGCTCCTGTCTGGGACCCTGCTGCCTGCAGCCCCAGTGAGGTCATGCTGGGACAACTGAGACTCCTCCAGGTCCCCGGGGCCAGCCTGGAGCAGGATTCCTCTCCTCAGTGTCACCCCAGGGGCACAGCAGGACCTGCTGCCACCCGGCCCAGCCCAACGGGCACCACCAGGAATCCACCAAAACCATCCCAGGAATGCAGGGGCTCCACATTTCCAACGGCTCCACCAAGGACATTCCCAGCACTGCAAGGGGACACATCCCTGGGAGTGCCCAAGGCCCAGTTCGGAGTCACCCCGGACAGGGGAAGGTGTCCCTGGCATGGGCTTTAAGGTCCTTTCCAAGCCAATCCATCCTGGGATTCTGGGAGAAGTTTCTCCACCCCGAGGCCAGGTTTCCGTGGGAACAGCTCCTGCTCGTTCCTGATGGAGGGACCAGCACAAGGGGGGACGTGGGGTCACACACTGAGGGCACAGCGGGACGGGGCAGCGACACATCCCCTTCTGCCCAGAGCTGGATTCTCATCCTCATATGATGGAAAGGGAATTCCCGAGGCAGAATGAGACCCAGGGAGGTTCAGGAGCAGCCCCAAGGCCGGGCTGGGGCAGGAGCCAAGGCAGGAGAAGGCAGCGAGGTCCCTGCCACAGGAACTGCAGAAATCCCTGGGCCCTCAGAGCTGGAAGTTTCCACCAGGCCGCTCCATCCTCCGGGCAAGGACAAGAAGGATCCTCGGGATCACCATTCCAGGAGTGTCCTGGAGCAGGGAGAGCTGCCGAGGGGGCACCACGAGGGGCACTGCCCTCCATCCCCCATCTCTGCCACACACGGGCCAAGGTCAATCCTCCAACAGCCCAAAGCGAGCGGAATAGATCCTTGGATCGTCCTGAATCGCTCCTCACAACCCCAATTCCCTGGGGTTTCCCCCCATTCCAGCCGAGGCAGGGCTCAGGAAACAGCCCTGGGTGGTTTGCCAGCACAGCACGTTCCTCTCCTGCAGGATTCCCAGCGGTGCAGGGCTGGAATAACACAGAGATCCAACGTTTCACCCTCAGCAATCTCCAGCTTCCACAGGAGGCACAAAACTCCTGCCGGGGGTAACTCATCCCAGAAACTTTTCCACACAGGAGCTCCAAAAAACCAAAACCAAACAAAAACCAAAAACAGCCCCAAAAGGGATGTGGTGTCGTGGGCATCCTGGATCCAGGCAGCAGCATTCCATCCCTGGGGACAACACAGCTCCACCACGAGCACAAAACTGCTCGGCCTTTTCCTTGGCTTTGGGCTGCCAAACAAATAAATCCATCCAAGGGCTGCGGGAACAGCCCCACTCCGGCACAGGGCATGGAAACCAAGGTCAGGAACAACATCCCATGGCAGACCAAAAGAACACAAAGATGGTGTTTTCCTCCCTTCTGGCAGCAGAATCCACGTGGGAATTCCTCGTGGGGCAGCTCTGGGCCTCCATCCCTGTATCCAGCACTGCAGCTCCACGGAGCAGCCGAGATCCCTTTTCTGGGGCTGCACAGCTCCATCCTGGCGAGTCCCAGCGGGGCCATTCCCAG
Source organism: Pitta sordida (assembly GCA_013390025.1). Taxonomy (NCBI): domain Eukaryota; kingdom Metazoa; phylum Chordata; class Aves; order Passeriformes; family Pittidae; genus Pitta; species Pitta sordida. Next base: position 12,104 of record WEKX01025733.1, on the reverse strand, counting down.
GACGAGGTGACAATTCCAGGCACATCCCGGGCTGGTGCTGCAGGCTCTGTCCTTCCCACCTGGATCACTGCACATCCCTTGGGAATCCCACCCCGGAGACTGCAGGGCACAGGAGTGCTGCGTGTCCTCTGCTGGAAATCCACCTTCCCTTCCCTCATTCCAACCCTGCAAAAGGTTCTTTTCAAAAAAACACCATCACGGAAGGGGGGGTTTGTCACAAACATTCCAGGGATGGGTTGGCTCCAGGAGCAGTTTGGGAATCCGAAACACATCCCCCCGAATCCAGAGCTGGCTCCTGATGGCGGAGACAGGACAGGGATCAACGTCCTGGTCACCGAGTGAACACAAGGATCCAGGACCAGGGACATCTCCCAGCACCTCCCCAGTCCAACCACAAGCTCTGCCCCACTCCAGGCGCTGTCCCTCATCTTCAGAACGGGCTGGTGTCCCCTCACATCCCAGGACAGCAGCTGGCAGTGGCACAGGTGACGCCGGGGCCGTTGGGGACACGGAGACATTCCCTTCCTTCTGGGGTCCCTCAGCACGTGCCACGCCAGGATGGGCACGACGGGAAGAGGTTATAAATTTAGGAGAGGGGCTGGCCAGGGATATCTGGTGCGTGGAGTGGCTTTAATTGGATTATGTACATCATGCTTCATGCCTTTGTTCCCCGATTTAATGGTTCACCACTTAAGTTCACCACCGGCGTTAAATTTAGTAAAGTAGTCTAATCATTTCCAGAGCTATAACCAAATCAAGGGCTTGATTTCACACGAGCCTCGAGCGGAGGAGCTGCGAGACAACGGCCTAGATGCATAAAATTAACAGTTCTTGACCTCGAAAAAGGGGCGAGAGAGACAAAGAGGCTCCCACGATCCGGCGGGGTTGGGGCGTTTCTGGGGGCAGCACCTGCACAGGACGTTGGGGACAGTTCCCTTGGCAGGAGGGACACACGGATCCCCAGGGACACCCCTCTCAGCCACCCCAGGAGAGCAAACACACACACACAGGGGAGGTGTCCACAAGAACAAACCTCTGAGTGCAATGGGGAGGACAAAAAAGCCCCAAACTCGCCAGGTTTGGTGCGGGGGGAGGCACTGGAGCAGGGAAACGGCACCCAAAGGAGCTGCACTGCCCTGGGGTGAGCTTGGAACCTCCTCCCCAGGCCATGGAGTCACTTGTCCTACAGTAACACCCGGCTCTGGGCACAGAGGGGACGGGGATTCAAGGAAAATCAGTCAGGACTCAAGGCCAACCTGATATTCAACCTTAACTGAATGATGTTAAGGTCTACTAATCCTTCTAAAATTCACTAGAAATTCACTAAAATCCCTAAATCTCTATGCCCTAACCTAAATTTGTCATTTTCTGAATCCCCAAATCAAGGGAAAACCCAAAAACTCCCCTGGGGAGTGGGGACCTGAGCACAGACCCAGCAGCCCCACAGCAGCTCCAGGAGGAGCCCTGCCCTCCTCTGCCAGCCAGGGAAGGGCACAGAACCACCCTGGCAGCCCCACCGGGCTGCTGCAGGAGGAGCTGCGGGAGGAGATGCCCAACAATTCCCGCGGAAAGTTGGGCAGGAAGGCGATTAAACGGCTGGGCTGGCTGCTTAATGACAGGAGGCGCTCGCTGCGAGCCAAGGAAGCAATTACCTCGGAAATGGGGGTCACGGGCCCTGCTCATTCACCTTAATTGAATTCCAATATCTGCCTCCAGCTGCAGCTCCGGCAGCTCATCAACCCCCGGGGCTCCCTCCTCCTCCTCCTCCTCCCTGGCCCTGCCACCCCCCAGCACCACCCAGGAGTGCTCCCTGACCCCCCCAAAACTCAGCCCCCACGTCCCCAAGTGCCACCAACCCCACCCTGCGGGCTCCATCTGCTGCCAAGGGTTTTCCTGACCCCCAGGAATGCAGGAGACCCCCAGGGAATGCAGGAGCCCAATTCCACCTTTGGTGTTGCCCACCCCACCCAGAAGAACGGAGAGAAGAGCAGGTTAAATGCAGAGAATTAGAAAGATCCTCGCAGCTTGAGAAGTCCAAATCGTTATTTAGGAAAAAAAAATTAAAATTAAACATGAAAAAGGAGTGTTTTCTGGAAAACAAAGCCCTAAAGGCAGAGGATGTCCCAGGGTGAGGAGCAGGTTTGCTGCAGGACTGAGACCACGGCATCAATTAAACAAACAATAACAAGAGTTAATCGGGCAATTAACCCCCCCGGAGATGTGCAAGAGAGAGAGAGAGCGAGAGCCCGGGTCACTCAATGGCACAACAGCTCTGCCACTTCACATTCCACACCAACAGCCCAGCAGAGACAAGCCCGGGCTCAGGGGGGGCTGGGGGCCCTGCTCTGCACCCCAAACACTCCCCAGGCCCCTGCACAAGGTCCAATCGGGCGGGGGAGGCTCCCAGAGCTGTGCCAGGGGGGCAGGAGGTGGCACAGTGCACCCCTCACCTCACTCAGGGCCACATTCGGTGCTTGGGGGTGGTTTGGGTGCTTTGGGGGGGGCTGTGGGATGGCTGGGGGGGGTGTGAGCCGCCCTGCTTCGCCCCCCCTGAGCGCAGGGTTGCCTCTGCTTGTGGTAAATGAAAGGAATAAAAGGGGTAATACACACGGTGAGAGGCAGATTGGGAAGTCCACGTACCCCGATGATAGCATTCAACTCCGTCATGGTCACTTGCTTGGCACGTTCAACAGCCTGTGCCACCTGCTGTTGGTGCTGTGGGGACAGAGGGGCACCAGGGCTGTCACCCCCGTTTTCAGCCCTGGAGCCCCTCCCCGAGCTCCTCAGGGGGGTGAGGAACCCCCTCAGGAACCCCCTCAGAGCCTTTTTGACTCCCAAAACGCCCAGCTGGCCCCACCCCACCCAAGGGTTTTCCAATGCCCATGGAGGACCTGGAGCCCGTTCCTCCCTCAGCCCCACACCCCCAGGGACCCCCGAGGGGAGGAGCAGCATCTCCCCCCCTCCCCACCATCCCGGGTGTGAAAATTCCCTTACCTCTTGTGACAGAAAAGGCATGATCTGGGCTAAAATGGTGTTCAATCTTTTAGCAATTTCTGTCTGGAAAAAACAAAAGGAAAAAGAAAAAAAAAAAAAAGGAAGAAGAAACACCATCAGTCAGCACCAAACAGCCTCCCACGGCTGGCACGAGGGGGTCTGGAGCAGTTCTGGGCATCCCCTCCCCGTCCCCTCCCTGGGCATCCCCTCCCTGTGCCCTCCTGCCCCTGGCAAGTGGGAGCAGCAGCTCGCAGGAGAGGCACTAAAAGCACCTTCCAACACGTCCCTGCCTCCCTGGGACACTCCATTTCCTTTCCCATCACGGAATGAGGGTCAGGGAGCAGCCCCAGCACCAACCTGGACTTCCCTGCCTTTAAAAAAGAACCAGGCTCCTCATCCTTGGAGCAACCACTGGAAGCTGGATCCCACAAAACCCCATAAAACCCAGGTTTTGGTGGCCCTGACAACACCTCCCACTCCTGGCACCAGGAGAAACCCTGGCAAAGACCTCAGGCAGGGCTGGGGGTGCTGCTCCAGTCTCTGCCATCCTCACACCCCGCTCTGGAACACCCGGATCCAGCACCACCCGCACTGGTCGGGGGTCCAACAACCACAACCACCCGAATACACAACTATAATAACTGAGAATAATAATAATATAACAACTGGGAATAATGGGAATAACCGAGGAGGTGCCACCCCGGGATGCTCCCGCCTGGAACCCCGGCTGCCAAGGGTTAACCCCGGCTGCCGCTCAGTGCCGGGGCAGCTGTGAAAACAGCTCGGTGTCCAACTCAAACACGGCTGCGAGGATCCAGCGCCGCAACAATGGCCGGGGCCGAGCGCTGGCACCGAATCAAACGGCCGCGAATTCCTTCCGCCGGCCCCGAGCAGCTCGTTATCAATAACGCGAGTGATTAACCGGGGCTCGCTCCAGCCTGGCCGCTGCCAAAGCGCCTCCTGCCCCGGCCAGACAACAGACAGCCCCCCCTCTCTGCTCCCCAAATCCCCCCCCGGCATCCCCAGGGATCCGTCCCCCTCCCCATCCCACAGCACCTCCCGGCTCTGAGCGCAGGGAAACGAGAGAGGAGATCCCAGCTCCACCTGCTCCCAAACACAGAGAGGAAAATCCAGGAAAATCCCCCAGAATTGTAGTTTTGGGGGAAAAAAAAAACCCTCGAGGGACGCTCAACCCTCGCTGGGAGGAGCTGGGGCACGGCCAGACCAACCCAAAAGCACAACCAACACTCCCAGGATGGCCCTAGGGAAGGGGACACCAGGAGAACACTGATTTCCCCCAGCCCAAAGCTCCTCCTGGGTGGGAGGAACCACCCCCCAGACCCCTGAGATGAGGGGGGGCTGCCCCAGAGGGTCCCCACACACCAGAGCTGGGGCACAGCCAGACCAACCCCAAAGCACAACCAACACTCCCAGGATGGCCACAGGCAAAGGAACACCAGAACATTGATTTCCCCCAGCCCAAAGCTCCTCCTGGAGGGGGCAACCAGACCCCAGACCCCAGAGATGAGGGGGGCTGCCCCAGAGGGTCCCCACGCAGCTCCCCAGGGGCACTGCCACTCCAAAGCCAGCGGGATATTTCTGGCCATCCATCGTCTTCTCCGAAAGCACCCCCGGTGATTGGGTTACACCTGCTGCTTTAATTAGCCATTCCCCAGGGGGGAAGAACGTGCTGGCACACGGTGCCAAGGCAGGAGCAGCAGGGAAGGGACCAGGGCTTGGACTCGGGTACCCCGGGCACAGCCACACGAGGCACCAGGACTGTCACGGAGCAGCCGGGGGACCATGGAATCCTGGAATGGTTTGGGGGGGGATCTTAAAGCCTGATCCACCCCCTGCCCTGGGCAGGGACACCTGCCACTGCGTCCCAGGTGGCTCCAGCCGGGCCTTGGGCACTTCCAGGGATCCAAGAGCAGCCACAGCTTCTCTGGGAATTCCATCCCAGTCCCTCCCCACCCTCACAGCCAGGAATTCCTTCCCATTATCCCACCTCTCCCTGTCCTGTCACCCCAGTGACTCCCCTGCCCCTCCAAAATTGGGCTGGAAGCTCCAACTGCCCCAATCCAGCCCGAGGGAGCCAGGCTGGCACCGCGTGTGCCACCAGCCACCCCAGTGTCACCCCAGGCCTTGCCTGCGATAGGAAAACCTCTTTAAAGGCTTTTTGGCACGGAGGCATCGATCAGATTCTATATAAACTGCAGCTCCATCAAATATTTATTCCTTCATCTGAAGCCGGCGGGGTTGGGGAGGTGAGGAGCCCCTGGGAGCTCTTCCCTGCCACCTCCCAACTTCCAGAACAAACCCCAGCCCTGTCTGGGCTGAACTCAGTGCTGGGTCGGGTCAGTGGGACAGGGACAACCCAGCAGCCACAGCAGCTGATCCCAGGGAGCAGGAGGGGAAAGGGAAGTGCCGGGTTTTCCCTGGGAACCACCCGGCACTGACACATTCCACACCCCCAACCATCCCCTCCTCGTCTGAACCCGACTCTGCCCAAACCCTCCAACAAAAGATCCGAAGCAAAACCTGCTGCTCCACAAAGAAAAGGACTCCCCACGCGGAACCCAGTGAGCAGAGAGATACTGGAAGTCCAAAACATGATGTTTACAACCGTGAGGTTTCCTGTTAACACGAGATTCAATCGTCTTCAAATATTTGCTCGCTTCGAGTTTTCCCCATGTTAAACTCCACTTGTCCCCATTAAAAGTTTAATCAGGGAAGGGCTCCACACCCAGGAACCAGGCCTCATTCACCACCTTGCCCAGAGTGCTGGAACCCGCCCCAAGAACCCCCCCCAAAGCTGCTCCTGCCAAGGAAAAGCGCCATCCCCCACCCAGGTTGCCATGGCAATCCCAGGCTCTGCATCCCCTTCCCAGGCCCTGCCTCCTCCCTGGACCACGAGTCGGGATAAAAGGGCAGAGGGGAGGCACCCACACATCCCTGGGAGGTGCTGGGTGGGTGCTGGGTGGGTGCTGAGTGCCTCCCCGGGCTCTGTGGAAGCAGCTCCCAGCACCCTGAGCGATGCTGAGCGTCGTTAAAAAGGGCAAAGGAGCCAGAGAACCTGAAATCCCAACTAATCCTTCCCCCAATCCCCTGCCCCTGCCAGGAATCTGACCTCCTGCCTGAGCAGAAACACTCCTGGGCTGGTGTTTCCAGCAGCAGGGAGGGGGGGAAACAGGAGAAAACATTTGCCTGGGTGATAAATCAAACTTGGCCCCGGGGCTGTGGGTCCTGTCACCTGCTCTGAAAAGGGCCAGAGCCACCAGCAGCAGCACCCAGAGCACTGGAGGGCACGGGCAGCTGCTCCTGGCACCCTGTCAGGGGCCAGGACTCGCTGGCATGGTGTTAAATAGCTCGGGGCTGGCTCTGCCCAGCAGCTCCAGCTCCACGGCCTCTCGTCTTTACACCTGGACGTGGCAGAGGGAAGTTTAAAAATAACCCTGGGCAGGGCAGGAGCGGCCTCAGAAGTGACCCAAAGCATGGCAGAGCAGAATTCCAGCCTGGAACACGGAGGGGGTTCCTTTGTGGTACCCCAGAGACACCGCCCTGGGGGATGGAGATGCTCCCCGGCCCAAAATAATCAGCCTTGGATGCAGCTGAGGAGGCAAACGGGGGCTGTGAGGATGCTCCAGAGCCAGGGGGTGCATCCCCAGGCTGATCCCAACACCCCCCCCCAGGGCACAGGATGGGCTCCAACCCCTTCCTGGGCTCCCAGGGTGGGTGGAATGGGGTTAGAAACCAGTTCTACAACCACCAGGGAGCACCCCAGAATTCCCCGTGCAAAGCAGCCCCGAACTCCTGCTCAAAGTACCCCAAAGATTCTGCACAAAGCACCCTGAAATCCCTGCACAAACCAACCCCAAACCCCTGCACAGAAAACCCCAAAGATTCTGCCCAGAGCACCCCAAAATTCCCTGCCCAGAGCACCCCAAAGCCCCGTGAGGAAGGGAATTCCCCCAGGCCGTGGCTGACAGAACCTCAGAACAGCTCTGGGGCCACCCCAGCCCCAATTCCAGCTGCCCTTGGCACCACATCCCTTCTGGGGTGGGATGAAGGATGGAGAGAAGGGGCTGAGCACAGGGCACGGCCCTTCCTTGCTCCTGGAAAACCCCCCCCCAGCATTTCCACACCCCAGAATCACACCTGTAACATCACACACAACATCCTGAGCCACAAGGATCATCCAAACCCAGCCCCAGGGGCACCCCAACCATCCCACCCCATCCCTGGGAGTGTTCCCCAAATGCTCCTGGAGCTCTGGCAGCCCCGGGGCCAGCAAAAATAAAATGTAAATACATAAACACCCCTCCCTGAATGCCCCAAACCCCTTGGGGGGGGCTGCCATGGGATGCAGGAACACGGCACCAGCATCATCCCNCCCAAATGCTCCTGGAGCTCTGGCAGCCCCGGGGCCAGCAAAAATAAAATGTAAATACATAAACACCCCTCCCTGAATGCCCCAAACCCCTTGGGGGGGGGGGCTGCCATGGGATGCAGGAACACGGCACCAGCATCATCCCACAATTCACACAGGATTGCCCCCCATCCCCAGCCTCTCCCTGGCTCCTGAACAACAAATCCTTCCACCCCCCCCCTCGAAAAGATGCTCCCAAGCCGGGTCTGGATCCCCCCAACCCTCCCTCAGACCCCCCAAAACCTCCTTTTTGCAGAAGAGTAAATGGGAATAAATCACACCAGCCTCTCCTCGGCTCCTAAATAACAAATCCCTCCATCCCCACCCTCGAAAAGATGCTCCCAAGCCGGGTCTGAACCCCCCCAACCCTCCCTCGGACCCCCCAAAAAGCTCCTTTTTGCGGAGGAGCAAATGGGAGTAAATCACACCGGCCGTGAAGCAGCAGCAGCATTTGTTGAAACCAGGATATTGTCTCTTGAAGCACATGAAAATAAGGCCCTTGAGCGGTGTGGTTCTCACTCCGGCGCACAATTACGGGTACTTTCAGCTGTCTGCCACTATTTCAAGTGCTCTCTCCAGCCGGGCTGTCAATGGCATGTTGAAAGCTATTTGTGGCTGCTATCGTTATTAGCAAAGTGGAGAGCCCGGCTGATGAGAATTTAATCAGGGAGGGAAGGGGGGGTTTGGATGGAGGGGCAGGACACAACCCCTCATTAGGGAATTACCAGCGGGATGTGGCGAGGAGGGAAAAAATTCCATTTGGTCCCCCCCAAAACACGCCCCGAGCCCCCAAACCCACCCGGCAAAGACAATATTCTGACAATATTCCCCTTCCACCTCGGGAGACCTGAGAGCAGAGCTGACAAATGACTTGGCTCCTGAAGTATTTAGCAAATTATTACCTGGCACTCCTCGCTAACGAGCATGACAGAAAGTATATTGTGTTCCTAGAATATTCTAGAGAAGAAAAAAAAATAAAGAAAAAAATAAAACAAACCCTGCCTCTCTTCCCTGGAAATGTCGGGAGAGGAGGGAGGGGGGTGGTTTAGGTTTGTTCCAAGTGTTTAAGCACGAAAACAAGAAGTGCTTATGTGGAGGGTTCTCAGCCATAAAAAAAAGAAAATAAAAGGCGGCACAAAGGTTCTGTCCGCCGAGGTGTCCCGTTTCCCCCCACGCAAAATTAAGGTTTTTTTTTTTTCTTTTGGAATGGTTATTGCCTCGGGCGATTATCCACGGAGATCTGCACAGGGACAATGCGGAGGCAACGGGGGGAAGGAGAAGTTTCTTTTTGGGGAAAAAAAAAAATCAATTAGCCCGAAATTAAAAATAAAAAAAACCCCAACGAGCTTTTGCTGGGGTTTCAAAAAGAAAACTCCCGATTGGTGCGGGGGTTTTTAGGAAAGCTGAGCCCGGGTAAGGGGAGCTTAGTTCAGCTTCCTGCTGATGTAAAAGGGGCAATTCACCGCAACCAAGTCACTTCCTAAATATTTCCCTGCATATGGAGTTGTTTATGAAACGACATTTTTTTTTTTTTTAACTTAACGAGAAACAAAACGAGAGAAGAAAAGGAAGGGGGAAGGAAAGGGGAAAAAAAAAAAAACAACAACAAACCCAACACACCCCAAAACCAAACACAAAAACCCCAACCCCGGGCACCCCACACACGCAGCCACATATGCACACACTTAATATTCAGCGTGCAAGAGATAATCTGTTATATAAAGCCCACAGACAGACAATCCCCTTTTGCTTAAAGATGAAGTATCCATCAATGTTTGTCTGGAGCAGATGTAATCACAAGCAGTCAAGTCTGGAGGGCAGGACACCGCATGAATAATTCAGGCACTTCAGTCGACTTGATTGTGTGCAGATAAACACAAGTCAACCGCTAAACAGGTCAGCTGATAAACTTGTTTGTTCAGGACCAGCCACCCTCGACCAGATGCAGGCAGGACCACGCCGCAATTAGCGGGATGCCTTGCGGGGGGATGCTGCCTTCCCTGGGCACCCAAAAAGGGGGAAAAAAACCCCTCCCCAGGCACGGAAAAAGGGGGGAAAAAAAACCTCCTTGGGCTCTCTCCCATCGGCACTTCGGGCTTTTTCTGCGCCGGGAGCGGCTTTTTTGGGGGTTCTTTTTTATCTCCACAACGAGGCGGATCCAGCTCTGGGCACATGGCAGCGGGCAGGGATGCTGGGGATGCTGGAATCATCCCGGCAGGATTTATCCCCTCGTTTGCAAAGCTCCCAGCGAAGCACAATGACCGCGCCGGGTTGTTTTTTCCCGGGCTGCCAACAACACCCAGGGCAGGGAGGGCACCCCGGGAATTCGGGGGTTCCTGGGTTACCCCCCAAAACCAGTGCGGACACGCCGAGGGAAGCGGCACCAGGCGGTGGCGGAGGGTGAGGTGCTGCATCCACCCCTCCCAAGGGATCCAAACCTCGCCAGTCCCTCCGGCTGTGCCCGCGGGCAGGTGGGAAAACACACCTGGCACTGCTCGGGAACTGCCAACAGCTTCCAAAGCCTCCAGCAGGAGAATCCCCCCCAACCTCTGGGGCGTTCTTGCAGCACCTCCAGGTAGGAAGAGCAACTCCCTCTCCCCAAAGAGCCCCTGCTCACCTTCCTCCAGTCCCCCCAGTGCCATCCCAGTCCCCCCAGTGCCATCTCCAGTGCCATCCCCAGTGCCATCTCCAGACCCTTCAATGCCATCTCCAGTGCCATCCCCAGTGCCATCCCCAGTCCCCCCAGTACCATCCCAGTGCCATCCCCAGTGCCATCTCCAGACCCTTCAATGCCATCTCCAGTGCCATATCCAGCCCCCCAGTGCCATCTCCCAGTGCCATCCCCCAGTCCCTGTGAAGCACCCGCAGGGTCCGTGTCCCTCTGGACGCACCCCCCCCAAAATCCCACGATCCCAGGGGATCCCTGACCCCCCGGGACACTCAGTGCCCGAGGTTTCCCCAGCCCGGGGGTCCCAGCCCCCCCAGGCCCTGCCCGGGGCCGGGATTATCTGCCTGCGAGGAGATATTTTTATAAAACTGAAGACTAAGCAGGAATTATTTTCGCTGCCCTGTGACTGCGCCGCAGAAGAGGCAAAGGGAAGAAGAAGAAGAAGAAGAGGGAGGCAGATTCGGAGACGCTGCTTTGCATTTCATCAGCTCCCACCCAGCTCCCTTAAGAGGAGGGAAGATGCTGCCATTAAGCAAAAACCACTTTGGAGTTGAATGGGGCTGATTTGCGAGCGGCAAAGTTGATGTCAACTTCTATCTGCCTTAAGTTCTTAATTAGAACTCCTTCTAAAACCAGTAAGCAGCAGCAGCACAAATAATCAGGTCTAATCTCAATAATAACTTTATTCCTTTAAGTTTTACCATCATGTGCGCAGCCTTTAGGCTCTTTACCGATAATCTTATCAAGGTACCACACCACGTTCTGCTGGGGCCTCCTCTATTTTTCCCCTTCAGGCAAGTTACACATTAGAGGAGACTTGTAAAGGGAGGGGGGGGGGGGAGAATAGAAAAAAAAAAAAAC